>APFE030288722.1:597-26643 GCA_000404065.3 Pinus taeda | reverse complement strand
GTGAGGTGCTGATACTGGAGGTAATGCGATGAAGAAGCTCCGATGCGATCGCAATATCGCATCAGCGGGGAACGGAGGGTGCTTGAGTTGGACATTCGGCGCTTGCGACCGCCGACCGCCGATATCGCAATATCGCGTCGGGTGGTGACAGATGGGTGATAACCTGCATGGAGAGGAAAGTACGATGTTACGATGCGATCTGGCTTTAAGGTTTTGCGAAGTGTAAGCTTTGGGCAAAGAAGAGCAAGTGGGTAGGTGTGAAGGGCATTTCGAGGTTTTGAAAGGGGTCCGATTATCTCAGAGGGATTTCATACTTTGGAAGGAGTCCATTGTATCTGGGAGATGCTTTGGAGGTCAAGGGTTCTTGCTAAGTTTTAGATAAATTGAGCAATTCCCGAGGGTGCCTATGGTTATTTTTCAACCAGGGGGAGGGATATTACGTAGGGGGATTTTACTTAATATTAATAAGGGGATGGGAAGAATAGGGAGCTAAATAATAATGTTAGTGGTTAATATGGAGGTGGTAAGAAAGCGCTAAGTTCAGGAGACCTTAGGCTGTTATAAGGGGGGAGAACCGTGCTTTAGAGAAAGTACGAAGCAACTTTGAGTAGAGCAGATCTTTACTCAAACTAGCATTATGAAAATGATGGAACTCAAGAGGTGTCAAGCAGATCTTGACCTCTTTTGGGGAAGTTAGTTAATGATTGGGGAAAACAGAGAAGGGGAGTTAGCTATACCTCTTTTGAGCTTCTTGCATAGAAATTCTTGTTGATTGTGTCCTGAATGATATGACACCTGAAAATCTGGAACTGGTCAGCAATTAGGATTCAGCAAGCTCAGAACTACCTACCCAGCCTACTTACCTAACATTTTTTCTTCTTTTGTTTGGGGTGCACTTAGACTTGCAAACCCATCATTCATTTTTCTTTCGATGCTTTTCCTATCTACATACTACCCTTATTTTTTCCAGGGCCCAGATTAAACTGTTGGGATCCTCTGCTTCTCTACCTATCTAAGAATCTGCCAAGATTAAACTGTTTGGACAGATTTACATTCTCTATATTCTAAAACAAGAAATTTAAACATAGGGAGACCAAGATTAAGCTGTTTGGACCTCCCTTTAACCGAAAAATTGGCGATATCGGGATAATTTTACAAAATTTGGAAGGCAATTGAATGAACTTGAAGTAGCCTTCTTCACTTGGAGACTGTTAAGCAAATATGGAGCATTGCAGCAAGCAAAGTACGACATATTTGGCCTGTAAAATGCCAATCATGAAATATGAATAACCTGCTGCAGCAGGAAGCTAACATTATCTTATCTTGTTGTATAAATAGGAGTGTTATCTCCTTCATTTGTAATCTTAATTTTCCTTAGAATTTAGAAACTTAGTCCTTCATTTGTAATTTTAGATTTTAGGATCATTGTAATGGAGATTTAGAATCTCTTGGAATGTAGAGCTTGGAGCTTGTAATTGCAATTTGCAATTGATGATAAATAAAGTGGATTGGATTTTCTTCTACATTTGACTTCTTTCTAGGTGTGCTTGTGGAGCTATGGAGGGCCCCCATTGCCTCACTTGCATACTTGTTTTGGTATAGTAAGCTTTCATTTATTTTTTTAATTTCATTAGTTTAAAGATCTTGATTGTGTAAATATAAATGAATACTCTTGTAAGAGAGCTTTAATATTTCCTATAATCAATTTGAATTATGTTTAAATTTCTTCATTTCTTAGTTTATTGATTAAGATGGTTAGAAATATTAATGAATATATCTCCTGTAAAGGAGCTTTGGTATTTCTTCACCTAGCTTAATTTAGTTTGTCTCTAAGTCCACATATGGTGGATGTTCCTCGAAGTTTTACTTTCCCGGGTTGATAGTAAATGGAACTCTAATTTGCATCCGCATTTTAGGCCCAACATTTTGGCACCGTTGTCAGGGAGGATCATTTAGAGATAGACTTAGGAAGTCATTTTTATTGCAATTTATTTTTATGGACTAACTTGTGAAACCTGGTGATAGCAGGATCTTCATAAAGGTGTTCAAGTTTGGAGCATTTTTTATTTTCATACTTAATTAGTTTCAAATTTAGTCTTTTTAAAACCCACCATTTCTCACTAATCCATCTACGAATGAGAAAATTGAAGATGTTGAACAAGTACCTCTTGGAGAGCAAGAAAAATATCAAAGATTGGTTTCAAAAGAACCTTGCGCCAACTCCAAGAATAAGACAGGTTACTCACATGTTTCCAAATCATAAGGTAAAAATTTTAAATCTTGACATGAGCATTTTCGAATTCTTAGTCCATAGATGGTTTCACTAGAAGCATTCTTTTACCTAGGAAACCAAAAAATATTTCAATCAAGTTAAGGTAGAATAGATTAGAAAAATAAAACGAGATCTCGCTAGAGTTTTTAGTCTTTTTTTTTTCTCTGAATAAAAAAAAAACATCATCATTTCTCATGAATAAATTTACACTTCATCCACACTAACCTACAAAAAAAAAAAAGCCAATAGGTTAGTATGCTTTCTTCCTGCGCTTCGAGCGATCAAGAAGATCATAAAATCTATTGATTTATTTTTAAATTGAATAAAAATCTCTTGCTCAAAATTTAAAATTACAACATTTTAAGAAATTGAAATCATTTAAAAAAGAAAACGTTTATTTTCGATTTCAAATTTAAAAATGAAATCTGCAATTTAGGGATTTGATCAATGTGCTAAAACTTCTCTACCTATGATTATTTATTCTTTTGGTGACCTATTGCAAATTCTACAAGAATATGATTTCATTGGTCCAATTTTGATTTCTCCCTAGTGGTTGAAAGTGCAGTCTCTGGGTTTTTATTGGAGAAAATTCATATAATCCTCTGATTGGTAGGCTGGTATAGAGAATGCCGTGCTTAGATTGATAAATCCTTCAAAATAGAGTTAGGCAGGTCAGATAAAGGGTAGGTCAGGTAGGTTGGAGAAAACGTTATGGGTGGAGGAGCTTAGTTATAAGCGCAATGATCTAGGTATAGGTAGAGGTTACCTTAGAGGGTTGATATCGAAGTCGAGTAAAAGGGTGTAGTTGGAGGGCTACCTTTGCTACCTTCTAGAGCCCATGCTCTATATGGGTCTAATATGAATATGAGCCGCATTTTCCGATAGAAGAAAACCAATTCCTAGAATGCCATAGGCATGTGTGGAAAACAACCGATTCACTCTGCCTACCTCTACGTAGGTAGATTGAATACACGGAGAGGGACAACAATAGGGAAATGCTCTACCATGCTAAAGGGAGGGGACCACCTCTTTCTCTTAAGCTATATTTCTTTGGCAGGGCAGGCAGACTTCTCTCTAGCTTACTGGCCGACAATCGTTGCTACTGGCTGAGAGTCCATCATCAATTTCCCGGCTAGCTACTGGATCACTCTAGTGCTTCGCTTGGCTCGGTCAGGGTAGGGTACTACAAACCCTCTACCTGCCATCCGTTGTAGCATAGAAAAGTCGTTCAATGAGCGGTTTTCCCTCCCTGTGGAAGAAAGAAGCAGGCCAGGCGCAGTGATTGGATATCCCGGCTTATATGCTGCAAGTTAGATCCGCATTTTAGAACCAACATTTTGGCGGCCCATAAGGTAACACCTTTCCAGTTTCTGTCAATGTTAACACAGTTAGCTGCTTCAATTTGAGCACTTGGTCAGGTGCTAATGATGGAAGATGAGCATCATTACTTTTCTAATCAGTCCACGTGCCATGTGCAAATAGGCAAAGCAGATCCAAAAATTTAGAAAACTCAGTTCCCTGAAGCTCCAAAATATTCGGTACCGAGAAAATTTTAGAGAAAGCGAACAGTGATGAATGCGTAGTTGCATTTTGGATTAATTTGATGATTGCATCCACTCCTCTCGCATTCTCTGCTTCTTTTACGAACTGTTGTATATATTCTTCTTGCCTTTGTTCAATTTCCATCTAGTTATCTGCTCAGTGTGCTTATTAGCACTTTTAACACACATGATACACAGGTTTTCATTCAAGTCAAACATGTCTGCTCTCTCTTCAACGGATTTTATTTTAATGGAGAAAAACGGTGGCGCTACGAGTTCACCATTGAAGCTAGAATTACATCGATGAAAAATGGGTTCTTGGCTCCTCGATTTTTCGATTTCTTAGCCCCATCTCTCCAATATCAATCTCTCTGTCCACCCAAACTTTGGCGATCACAGTCTTGTTGAAACCATGTTGTACTTTACATCGTGCTACACCTATGTCATTATGGTGGTTCCACAACATGACCACCAAGTAAGCCACTGCCCAAATCCATAGTCGGGTAGGAGACCCAAAATCTTCCAACGACTCAACTATTTGGGATTGAATGCGGGGGTCTTGATACTACGATACAGAAGAGAAGGTTGCGTTTGAAGAATGGGATAGCTTCTAAATCCAGAGGGCTGACAGGAGAAAGGTCACCATACCCGGCTATCTATAGGGAGCCAGGTTCAATATTCAAGAAGTGGGTAGTCTATTTCAGGTTTTTGTTTGCGGAATAAAGGGCATATTAATGCAGATTAGGGCTACCGTTTTCTATGGAGAAATGCAATCCTTTGCATTTATGGCAATCCCGATCCTTTGCGTGAGTGGTCTAATGCATGAGGAAATCACAGGTAATTTGATGGCTTATCAGAGCCAAAGAACACATTCATAGCCTCATATTCTTCCATGGAAGAATGTAGCAAACACGGAAAATCCCATATTAAGTGAGCCCTAGCATGAAAAGCAATTCCTATTGCTATAGCCACTGCAATTCCAATTGTGTTCTACTCCAAACCCATGTGATGGTATTCCGACACACAGGCAGCAAAACTAAAGCCATATTGAGCTTCAATGTTTCAATAACACCCTTTGTTGTGCATACACAAAAAAAAATAACATGATAAACTGCATAACAATAAAACGAGTATCTTAGCATGGTTTGTAAACCTCTCATAACAACCTGTTACGTTATCGTGCCAGTGTGAGAAACATCAAATTTGATTTTTCTTTGTTGTTCTAGCTTTGTCCTTTTAGAAAACCTACACATAAAAATTACTCAAAATGTTTCCTCTATCTATTCAACCTCGAATTGTATAATGAATGGTTGTCAAATCAAATCCATTGGCGAGGATTTTTTTGGCAGAAAACGGGTGTAGATTGACTTAAAACATTGAGTGGCATGAAATTAACTTGGCACATTGATGTTTAGATTATTGAGGCGGATATTTCATGTTGAAAACCTTCATGCACAAATACCTTGATTAACAAGAATGTCATCAAATAACTTCAAGTACAAACACATGCATATTTGACAGTGGTAGATTTCACAAACCAAATTTCTGATCTTAGGAATTTTAGCGGCCCCATGGAGTTTTTGGACCCAATGTTCTCAGGATCTGACAAGAACAATGGTTTAGGTTTTTTTTGTTGTTGTTAATATTAGTTTAATTTTTAATTTTTTATTTTTTATTTTCAATTTGTCAATTTAATTTATATGTGTGAGAGTGAATTTTATAATAAATGATTCTTCAGTTAATAATAATAATAATAATAATAATTCAAAACAATTAAAAAAAATCAATTTAATCGAGATATGCATGTGAAACTGAACAATGTTGCAAGAGGCCCTTTATTGGTGACCATACACTTGTAAGTAAGGTAAATAATAAATTTTTTTGGGTAAAAGTTAAACTGTGCCAAGTTGTAAACAGCTCTATAAGGGCACTCTGCATAAAGGCACATGAGTATCAAATCAAGTTTCACATAATTTATCATGGATTTCCAAACTTTGTTTTACTTTACACTTTTAATATGCCATGAGAAAGTTGGAAATTTGAAGGAAATTTTGCACCTCATAAATTTAATCCATTAAAATGGATTCAGGTTGATTTTATTTCCAACATAGATAAAGAAAGTTATGCATTGGCCTTTGTGAGATTTCATTAATTAAAAAATGCACCATGCACCTTTTAAAAATTCTAGAACACTTGGAAGCAAAGTAGGAGGATCCATTTATCGAACATTTGGAGAATTATGTTTAGAGTTGGCATTGAAATCTATGTTGTATGCTTTTATGTGACGTATTAATCTGCAGGACACAACAAATCTACAATGCCAAGCTCTTTGTCATACACATTCTAGGAGACATCTGACACAAACAGGGAGATGATTTAATTTTCATGGTTATTACTTAAAAATGGACTGTTATCAATATTATGAATTGGACTGAAAATTATGCTTTTGATTCTCCTTAATCTCATTAATTTGGAGTTAATTTTTGTGTAAGAATCAACAAGGAATTGGCCATTTCTTTTTTAACACACTTATGTTCTTTATGCGAAGTTTTGTTTTGCAGATTTTGGATGATCCACTGATCATTAAGGAAACTAAGTGTGCACACAATTGGCCTTCAAAAGACTAATTTCATGAGAAATTATAAAGAACAATTCCATGTGATCCAAATGGAAAATGGCATCAACCCATGGTATTCATCCACCCATGGAATTTACCCATGGTATTGTAAGTGGCATCCACCCATGGTATTGTAAGTGACATCCACTGATGTTATTCATTCACCCATGGTATTTTCGCATGGTATTGTGACATCCACCCATGGTATTCATTCACCCATGGAATTGACCCGTGGTATTGTGACATCCACCCATAGTATTCATTCACCCATGGAATTGACCCGTGGTATTGTGACATCCACCCATGGTATTCATTCACCCATGGAATTGACCCATGGTATTGTAACTAAAAAATACTATAAGTAACAAGTCGCATTTTGTACTGATTCAGATTTAAATAGGAATGCAACAAATTACAGATATAACCATAAACATAGAGATGCAACGGAAATAATACTTCATTTAATGTAAAATACTGAAATATGCTTACAAATAGAAATGGAAATAAACTAGCTAGGGCGATGGTAGCTTATCTCTGAGAAGAGATGTGGCAGCTACATGCCTTTGATCACAGTTATGGGTCAACCACACAAAATCCTTGTCATCGAAGTCCATTTGCTAGGCCACACACTATTATCATCACAGTTGGTCACAAGCATTACAGGGTATCTCTATCCTCGGATCTTCATTTGTCATGGTTATGGGTCATCCACAAACCCACACTTCATCGAAGTCCATTTGCTAGGCTGCACACTATCAGTATCACAGTTGGTCACAAGCATTACAGGGTATCTCTATCCTTGGATCTTCGTTCATCATGGTTATGGGTCATCCAAAAACCCACACTTCATCGAAGTCCATTTGCTAGGCCGCACATTGTCAGCATCACAGTTGGTCACAAGCATTATAGGGTATCTCTATCCTCGGATCTGCGTTCATCATGGTTATGGGTTAACCACATAAAACCCTTCTCTTCAGTGGGTCTTCATATTCAACAAAGACTTCGCAGGAGGGAACTTCATGCAATGGGGACCATTGCTTCTTAAGGAGGGAGGAATGATCCGAATGGAAAATGGAATCAACCCATGGTATTCATCCACCCATGGAATTTACCCATGGTATTGTAGTGGCATTCACCCATGGTATTGTAAGTGACATCCACCCATGTAATTCATTCACCCATGGTATTTGCCCATGGTATTGTGACATCCACCCATGGTATTCATTCACCCATGGAATTGACTCGTGGTATTGTGACATCCACCCATGGTATTCAATCACCCATGGAATTGACCCGTGGTATTGTGACATCCACCCATGGTATTCATTCACCCATGGAATTGACCCAGGGTATTGTAACTAAAAAATACTATAAGTAACAAGTCGCATTTTGTAAAAGAAAAATTTGTCCACCACAATGTGGTCCTTACAAAAAAAAAATTCTTTGTGGTTTTATTTACTGTGTTCTGCCATTTTCTTTCAAGCATTGCAATTCTTCAGACCTTGGGGGCCTCCTCGACAAGATCCATTTCAATCTTTTAGATATTGGGGGCCTCCCCCCAAGATCCGAATCACTATGAGCATAAACGAAATTTCCAAAAAATTACAAGTTCATGCAACTTCCTGTAATAGCTTAATTATTTGACGTGTTGCATGATAGATTAGCAAATTTGAAGATCTGGGGTTTGTTCCTAAATGTCCAAGGATGGTGAAATACCTATCCATTTTTGCATTCGAAGTCTACAGGTGGTTGGTCAATGCTAGTCAAACTCAACTATTTTAGCAGAAATTCTAGAATTAATGAGTAGATTTGCTATATTTGAGATTTTGGATGCCATAATATTTTTCCCAACAAGAGTCATTATCCATTTCTCATTATCCACTTACACTTCATTACATTTTCATCAATCTTAACCCACCAATAAAAGCAATGAAGCTCATTTACAAGCTTTTTTTTCCACTTTACATATTCATTGTCAGTTTCCCTACCCTTGCAAATAAAACCTTGCTTCCATACACCATTGAGTCCATAATCATTAAGTCTAAATATTTTTTCTAAAAACACCTTTAATCTTGCATGCCTTAAGGGCAAGATATCATGCCGATAAACAAAGGGAATACATCAATGTCCCTTGTTCATTGGATCTTCGAAGTATTCGACAACAAAAAATTCGTTCATACTTAGAAAGATGTGTTAGGGGCATCTTGCTCTCATCCACATCAAAGATGGGAGCTCTCGTGTTGACTAGTGACATCCATTAATGGCCACTAAGTTAACAATTTCTTTTTATGTTCGACACCGAAACATTTATTCACATGACAAGAATTGTGCCAATGAGTGTTGAAGACTTGAAGACCATCATTGTGCGAAGAGGTAACATATTTACTTTCATTACTTTTCAGTTTTTGATGTAAATGACTTGAGGACAAGTCAATAAATAAGGTTGGGGAGGGAAAGTGTTAATTCTGAATTTTGTATACCTTCCAAGCCCTATACATTTTCAGCCGCATTCAACAACAGATTCCGAACATTTAGTAGAAGATCCAACAATAGATTTAGCAGCAAATGCAACAATAATAAAAGATTCATTTTTTCGACTTCATCCACCATTTTTACAGCCAAGTGAATAAGACAATGATCAGAATTTTGCAGCCATGTATGCATAAATCTCATCCATTTTTGAAAGGGTAAGTTGAGGTATGATATTTTTTGACTTTTAACCATTTAATTCCTTGAAAAACTAGAATGATACTTTTTGGAAAAAAAAAACACTTCCTTTCCTCATTTCACAAAATTGCCAAAAACCAATCAGTTTGGGGGGGGGGGGGGGGGGGGGTTGGGGGGGTGTGAGGGATACATTTACATTCATACTTTTTCACCTTCATATTTTTCCATTCATATGTCACATTCTAAAACCCACATACTTTCAAAATATATTTACTATTACATCATCATGAGCACAAAAATAGATTTGTAAAAAGTATTTAAAAGTTAATTGGATGCCAACACAATCATGGTTGTTACACAAGAACCAACCATGATGCATTCCAACAAAAATACTTTGCAATAAAAATCACATTATCAATATGCAAAGATCATACATTAAAATTGAATGCAACAAACAAAATATGGTTGAAACACAAGAACCAACCAAGTTACAATTCATCAAAACACTTTGCAAAAGTAAGTAAATTATATCATGCAAAGTTTAAGCCAAAGCCCAAGTATCAAAAAGTAATGTAATAGATTGCATGAGGACATGCAATACCTTCAGTTTGGGGGTATGTTGGACCTAAGAATTATCCTTAAAATACATCCACTTTCACTCCATTCAACATCCACTTTCTCTCCATTCACACATTTTCTCACCTCTATTCCACCGCCATGTCATCACATCTGCTTAACTTTCATCATTATATTGGTTACCTTTTTGTTTTCCAAAACATTATTGATTTTTAGTATTTTTAAGTGAATTTGTGGTTAAACTTTAGAAAATAATATCCATATACTTATACCTAACAATTAGAATGAGTTTGTTGACATGTGTAGGTACAAAGGAAGCTTCTAAGGCACCCTTATGTGACACTCTATGTTCCAATTCGAATTTGAGGAGATCATGGACCTCATGGAGAAGATCATGGAGGATAGGGTTATGTGTCACCATTGGTTGAGAGATATGTGGATTTGAAGAGGGATTAGTGGATCATCATTATGATTTTGTTATCTCATCTTGTTGTATAAATAGGAGTGTTATCTCTTTCATTTGTAATCTTAATTTTCCCTAGAATTTAGAATCTTAGTCCTTCATTTGTAATTTTAGATTTTTGGATCATTGTAATGGAGATTTAGAATCTCGGAATGTAGAACTTGGAGCTTGTAATTGCAATTTGCAATTGATGATAAATAAAGTGGATTGGATTTTCTTCTACATTTGACTTCTTTTTAGGTGTGCTTATGGAGCTATGGAGGCCCACCATTGCCTCACTTACATACTTGTTTTGGTATAGTAAACTTTCATTTATTTTTTTAATTTCATTAGTTTAAAGATCTTGATGCTGGAAATATAAATGAATACTCTCTTGTAAGAGAGCTTTAATATTTCCTATAATCAATTTGAATTATGTTTAAATTCCTTCATTTATTAGTTTATTGATTAAGATGGTTAGAAATATTAATGAACAGACCTCCTGTAAGGGAGATTTGGTATTTCTTCACCTAGCTTAATTTAGTTTGTCTCTAAGTCCACATACAGTGGATGTTCCTCGAAGTTTTACTTTCCCGGGTTGATAGTAAATGGAACTCTAATTTGCATCTGCATTTTAGACCCAACATAGTCTGTTTGTATAAAGCTAGTAGGTTGTTCCATATAGATTTCTTCATGCAAGTCCCCATTCAAGAAGGCAAATTTAACATCCATCTGATGGACTTCCCATTTGAAAGAGGCAGCAAGGGAAAGAACAAGGCAGATAGAGTTCATTTTGGCAACAGGGGAGAAGGTTTCACTATAGTCAATGCCTTCAACTTGTGAAAAATCCTTAACAACAAGATGAGCTTTATGTTTATCAACTTTTTCATCTGGTCCATACTTGGTTCTGTAAACCCATTTGCATCTAACAAGTTTTCATCCCTTTGGAAGAGGAACAAGATCCCATGTATCATATTCCATTAATGAATGATATTATTCATTCATAGTTGCATCCCAATCTGGATGGCCTGAAGCTTCTACAAAGGTGTCAGGATCATAATTTGCTGAAGCTTGAGCTAGTAAAGAAGAGGCTCTATTGAACTGAGAATGTTTGTGTCGTTGATCTGTAGGATCACCTACAAGAGCACCTACTACGTCCCAAGTAGCATGGACCCATTTTGGAAGTTGAGGAGCTGAAGGAGGATCTCAAGAAGGTGGGGGAGGATTTTAATCCTCGTTGTCATCATATGAAGAAGAAATATTTTCAAAAGTAGAAGGGATAGAGAGAGGTGGCACAACCGCCGAACTACTCTCGTAGGCCGATATATTTTCAACAAAAATTACATCTCTTCTAATGATAACATTTTTGGACTTAAGTGGAATAAGTTTATATCCTTTGACATCTTCAGAATATCCAACAAAAATACATTTTTCACTCTTAGGTTCTCAATCTTTATGTTTCTCATCTGTAATATGGGCCCATACTTCACTTCCAAAAACACAAAAGTGATTTACATCTGGTTTAATTGAACTCCATGCTTCTTCTGGAGTGATATTCTTTAAAAGCTTAGTAGGCGTGTGATTTACCATATAATTTTCACAGTTAATTGCTTCTACCCAAAAATTAAGACTAAGTCCTTTAGATTGAAGCATACAATTAGCCATTTCCTTTAAGGTGCGATTCTTCCTTTCAGCTACACCATTTTGTTGTGGATTATATGGAACAATATGTTGCATTTGAATTCCATCTTAGTTGCAAGTGATGGAATTTGTTGTTAACATATTCTTCGCCATTATCAGATCTTAGCTTAAGAATTTGATGTCCATATTGTTTTTCAACAAAGGCCTTGAAGGCCAAGAACATGTTAAATACTTCACTCCTGAGTTTTAAGAAGTATACCCAAGTGCGTCTGGAGCAATCATCAATGAAAGTTAAGAAATACTTGTAACCAAGGAATGAAACAATTGGAATTGGACCACATAAATCACTATGCACAAGCTGTAAATGGGTTGAGGCGTGCCAAGAGGCACATTTTTCAAAACTATCCCAATGATGTTTTCTGAGTACACATATGGAAAAAACACCATCTCTACAAGATACCATCGGAAGACCTGTCACCATATTTTATTTACATAGAATTTGAAGGGAGCGATAGTTTACGTGACCAAATTGTTCATGCCAAAGTTTGCTCATTTCATCATTATGAGCAACAAATACCGAGGGAAAAGTTGATGACCCAAATTTTTTAAACTTATACAACCTTGTAGAATCATCAACAATGCCAGTAGCTAAAATCTGTCTAGGATCTCTTAGGTCCTTAATTACAACATCATGAGGTGAAATTCAATGGTTTTACCTTCACCTGAACGAGTTACTTGATATACAGATAGAGGGTTGCAGGATAAGGTTGGAACAAATAGTACATCGTTAAATTGACCATTGTCTAGATGAATAGTTCCAGGCCCTACAACACTAAGAGATCTATCATCACCAACATATACATTTTTGGTGTCACAATCATTTAAAGAAGAAAACATGGCTTCCTTTTTGGCCATGTGATAAGAAGCTCCAGAATCAATGAGCCACTCATGAGAATGAGAAGAAGAAGATACATTTAGTGCATAACCAAACCGAGATGCTTGACAACCACATGCAGAAAGTGTTATTCTTGAAGATGAAGTTGAAGTTGAAGAGGGCTCCAAATGGATGTTATGATTCTTCATTGTTGCTTCCAAGGCTTCCATCTTCTAAAGCATTTGGATTTGAAGTGGTCATCTTGATTACAAAAGTTGCAATGTATATCAGTATTCCTCCCTTTTCTTTTATTTGCTTATCATTTTATTTAACTAGTTTTTCATTTTGAGAATGAAATTGCTTAGGACCCTTGTTTGGTTTAGGACCATTCTTTTTAGGATACTATTTCTTAGGATTCTTTTAATTTGGTTGTTGTTGGGTGGCTAAGGCTTTCTTAGAAGAGTTTCCAAGAGTAAAAAGACCAAGATGTAAGAGTTTTTCTTGTTCTCTTATTAAATAATCATGAAAGACATTAATATAGGGGGAGTTTTAGTCTTTTCCTTTAGAAATAAAGGCTTCTCTAGTAGAATGGAAGGTGGAAACAAACACAGAGTAGTTTTGTCCCAACTTAGTAAGAATGGAATAGATAATGCTACCATCTTCTTTCTTAACCTTAACACCTTCCAAGAGAATTTTAAGGGTCTTGAACTTGGACAAAAAATATTTAATGGAAGAAAATATATCGGGGTCCAGTGTAAGAAACTCATTTTTGAGTTGATGGGTTCTAATTTCATTTTTAATTCCAAAAATTTTAGTGAGCTGTTTCATTGCTTCATTAGGGGTATCATGTTCTGTGATATGAAATCTAAGGTCCAGAGAAATACACATCCTTATCAACCCATGTGCTTGATCTTGCCTATTTTCCCATTTGGCTGCCTTATCTTCATATTTAGGTTTAGTTTCTTGGCCACATGTTATTCTGTAAAGACCCTTACTTCTAAGTAAATCCACAATGTAGGACCACCATTGGAAGTAGTTGGTGTTGTCAAGAATAAATTGTCATGGACTTTCCATTTTAATGGAAACTGAAGTTGTAGATGCTGAAAAATGTGTTCCAATGGAAATATCTCGAAAAAATAGGCCGACTAAAAAAACACGGCTTTGAAAACGACTTCTGGATGAAGAAGTTATGGCTTTTTGAAGAAAAGTGGTTGAAGATGCCGACGACGTGCGTGAAAGTGCGGAAGTGAATGATAATATTATATTTAAAAAAAATCCCCCCCTCCTGTCCCCCCTCTAAACTCAATCTAATTAGCTCACTTTAAAAAAGATTTTATGTGACCCACTTTTATAAATAAGTGAAAGTCACTTTTACAATGGTACTTTATGAGCTACTCACTAAATTGTAACTTAAATAGAAGATAAAGAGACTTTAGAATTATAAGTGACTCACCTTTTATAATGGGTGAGAACAATTTTACATAAAGTAACTTTAAAACATAAGTTACATGTGTTTTTTGAAAAAGTAGCTCAACAAAAAGAAAGACTTGAACCGAAGACCTCTATTTTCATAAAGTAACTTTGGACCAAGTAAACTGGTTTAAAAGGTTAGTAATTTTTGGAAAAGAGGAAGGGCTTTTCTTTTTAGTCACTAAATCTTTGGGATGCGCGCTTAATTGAAAAATCTCTTTTTGCCTACAAAACAAAAAACCACACAACCCAACACGGACATGCAAAAAAAAAACAAACCTTATGGCTTAAAGTTAGATTTCACCGGAAACTAAATATTTTCCTCAATGTTTCTGATTTTCCGAGATCACACTAAGGCGTGGTGGAAAAGAGCATGCGCATGAGAAAAATCCTTCCTTTTTGTTTCTAATTTTCCCAAATCGCACAGAGTCATAGGGCAAAGATAATACAAAGAAATGAAAGTTATAGATCCGGTAATAAAAAACAAAGAGCTAAATAAACCAAAATAAACAGAGAGATGAATAACTAAAACTGCAAATAAAGACTGTATACCTCTAGATCTTAAAAATTATGTAGCTAGGGCTACCAAAAACCTTTTCGCATGAAACGAAAGGGGTTCCTCACTCGAATAAATGCTCCTAACACAATAGAGCAATTCTCTTGGCCCGAAAGCAGTCAGAAATAGTATATCTAGGAAGTGAAAGTTGGATGCAGTTGTACTGGCTTCAAATTTGGATCACTAACAGATGTAGCCCTCAACTTTGCTCTAATACCATGTAGGAATTTACATGGTAAGTTCCTCAGATAGAACACCAAAGGACACCGCTCACAAACATATCACAGGTCAATACACTAGTACTCTTGACATGGTTAAACCCCTCAAAGAGGGAAACAATCCACGACCTGAGCCAATGTGGCCACTTCAAGCAATTTATTAATAAAAGAAATAAATTTTACATAAGCTTCTCTCATGAACGATCACCTTACAAATGACCCTCCTTGCTCTTTAAATAGATATCATGGATCAATCAGGTGTTAATCCATGGATCAAGTGTCAGTAATACCAAGGAGAGAATGAACCGTCGGATCACTTCATGTCTAGAACATATCGTGACCGTCATATTGTAAGTTACAAATGTACATAGTAAAGAAACACACTTTACCTAACTCTACACTAGGCCAAGTTATACTTAACTACTTCCTATGTGTCGAAATATCCTAACATGAACTTGTCCTCTTATTCGATCTTTCTGGTTGCAACCTTAGGATCATGCTTCTCATCCTTGTCCTTTTTCTTCAAAGGACACGGATTCATAGTGGCCCATCTCACCACATCTGAAACAATTCACCTTGGAGACGTCCTTCTTTCATCTTGGTTGCCCCTGTTTCCCCTTTGATGCAAGGGATGCATTATCCTCCTCCTCTACTTTGGGCTTTGACCCACTGTTGTTGCTGCTTCCGTTAAGTTTGACCTTGACCATGTCTCTTCTTGTTTTAGAGATGCTCACATCTCATCCCAATTTGGCAATGTTTCTCTGCCCAGGATACTTTGGACAAAGACTTGCCATTCATCCGAGATAGAATTTAGAGCAAGTCTCACTAACTCCTTAGAGCAAGTCTCACTAACTCCGAATCCTAAGGTGTATGCCCCACAATCGACAACTCATCATGGGTTTCCTTAACTTTGTGAGGAATGGATCCACACGTTCTCCCTTCTACATCTACGTAGATTTCAACTTCTATTCCAAGTACATCTTCCATTGCTTGGAAGATACCTAATACAATATGGCCAAGGAATCCCACATTTCCTTAGCAGTCCCTTTGCTAGCAACGTGACACACCATGTGATCCTTGACTCCATCTAGGCTCATCCTCTTGGCCTTCTCATCTCAACTCTGTACTTCTTTAGCGGATCTGCATCTGCAGGGACAACTACCACACTATCAACATATGTCTTGATGGCATTCTCATCTAGAAGGAAGGACATCCTAGCCTTCCAGATGATGTAGCTAGAAGCTTCATCCAACCTGTCCTGATCCCTCAAGCCACTGCTTGCCATATCCTCCAAAAATTGTCAAACAACTCCCTATTTCTCCTTACTGCGTAGCTTCTAGGCTGGCTTACGCACTCCCTGATGGATTTGGTAAGTTTTTTGCTCCTCTTCTTCTCAGCAAATGATAAATACTAATTTCCTTGGCAAGAAATCACCAAGGAAGTATTCCCTCACGTCGCGACCTGTTTCCTTCTTCCGACGACTTTTCTGCCCAACATCCAGCTTGCAGAAAACTGCGTCACTCTAGCTCTATGTTGATGCTCTGCGTTGTTCTCTCTGCATTGGAAAATTCTTGATCCGACAATCTTACCTCTTTGTCAGCTCACTCAGAGAGAGACACCCATGAAAATATAGCCCTCCTGGCTAGAACTACACAATCCCTAAGGGGATTCAAACTTCTGCTTGCTCAACAAGTTGGCTCTTGCTTCAGTGCTAGATTTTGTGAAAATTCCTAGATCTAAAAATCTCAGGAATCCCATTGCAACCAACTGAATCTACTTCACCTAGATCATAAATTATGTTACAAACTTATTTCATATTTCTTCTTGAAACATTGAAATAAATTACTGAAGCAACCTACACCAAAGTATATATGATTATGAAACATAAAAACCGGGCAAGGAAATAAAAACACATAGGACATCGTTACTTTAGGACAAATGTACTCGGAAAAACCCAACTTGGAAAAATCGGTGCAACAGTTCTGAGGGTTTATTATTATTAAGAGACAGTGAAATATAAATACATCTATGGATGCACAATTGGAAATCCAAACAACAAGAAGATATGACAAAGATATTCCCTAAGCAACCTCGACACTCGTGTTGCCTGCACTTGAGAGTTCTTGCACTTGCGTTCATGCACTTGCACTTTGCTGCACTTGCGAGTTCCACACTCGCGAGTTCCTGCACTTGCGGGTTCCTACACTCGTGAGTTCATGCACTCGAGCGTTCTTGTACTTGTGCATTCTTGCACTCGCATTCCTTCACTCGTGCGTTCCTTCACTTCACGCGTTCCTGCACTCATGTGTTCCTTAACTTGCACGTTCCAAGACTCGCATGTTCCTACACTCGTGTCCATGCACTCACACATTCCTGTACTTGCGAGTTCCTGCACCGGGAATAAATTAGCCTCTTGCTACTGCCTCTCTAGATGTGGAAATCTTCCTCAAGATAACTATCCTTGCCCCTCTGCTCCCCAAGATCTCTTCGATCAAAATTTCCTCCTGAGAAATTTTCACTTCAAAAGTTCAATTTCTTGATATCTTGGTGTATTTTCCAAATGACCCTCAAGCCTCTTCTTATATCTTCCTATTAGAAAACCAATGGCCTAGATTAACTCCTAATTAAAGGCTTAGATCATTTTGACTTGATATCCATCTTTATCTAGAAGATTCACTCAAAATTACATTAATACCCATTAATATTTTAATTTTCCTAAGTTTAGACTTAGGAACCCCATTAAAAATGTTAATTATTTTAATATAATTGTCTCTGGGTGGAATTTCCCAAAACGGTTTTTGGGTTCTTTCGAATGCATGTGCCCAAGCCTCCTTGCAAAATTTTAGGCTAAGAGCACATCTGATGCTAACCCAAATCAACACGTGTGTATCTGTAGCTTTCTTGGACTGTTGCAAGTAAGTGCTGAGTGGACCGATATACATTGATTCCATTTCTTAGGTATGTGCATCTTGAAAAGGGAATTTAAGCTGCTAATTGTAACAAAATTCCTCTTTATATTTTATGCTCTGCTCTCTTGACTTGATGTCTATATAATGCTTTCCCATTTTGTTAATATATTTATGGGTTTTCTATATTCGGGAGATAATGATTTAAATGGATGTAACATTCATATGCTACTGATAGATTATATGTTGGTGTCCATGTAATTACCCTACCCGAGCTGGGTTGTATATACAAACATTTAATTTGGCTCTGTGCTTTATTTATTGTGTGGAAAACAAAGAAATACACCTACAAAAGTCCATTCACAAACTATTTGAAAAAACATATCACTAGGAAAATTCCACTAAGTTAGAAAAAAGAATGGTATTTTTGGGTCATTTCCAAGAGGGAATTTTACACAAAAGAAGGCCAAGTTCTGCCCTCTTATTTGAAGTAAATTGATACTCCATTATGTCAAGTCAATGATGAAATCATCTCTACTCCCTAGGTCAAGTTTTTGTCACCAAAGCATTGTGTAATTTTTCCTGAAATATGGTTTGTCCATTTAATGTAAAATAATCATAGAAACCTTAGTGAAAAAGGACCATGTTACAGTAGGTAGAAAGTATATTGTGATAAGAGCCTTTGTTTACAAAAAATAATAACATGCATTTGGGGTCCAAAGTTCTGACCTGCCAAGTCTAAATGTATTGTATATTTAAGGCATGTTATTGATTCTAGGAAGAGGATTGAAGCCCTATCTCAAATCCTCAGTTCATCTACCTTAATATATTGAATACCTTAGAACAAATCATCCTCATATCAGAATATTGAAAGTCAAAAAATTTCTGTTATAGAGGACCTAGATTTTGGCATATCTTGTGCCAAATCATTTATCTTAGTCTGAGCTACAAAAGTTCTAATACAAACCTTTGATAAAATCCATTAGTTAAGGTAAACAAGTATTTGTGAAAATTATCAAGGATAAGGGATGCATCAACTTTTCATTACTGATAAAAGCTACAAATTGAACCTCATAGGTCTATTACAAAAGTATGAATAGATATAGTTGCAAAAGGTTGAATATGACCATAGTGACTGAGACAAAAGGATTGTACTTCTACTCTAAGGTTTTGAAAACTATTGAATTGAGTATCCCTTTGAAGGAAGTGTTTGAAAGAAGTTTGAAAGATAAGCTAGAAATATCATTTACTTTGGAAGGCATTGTACTCAAAGAGAGACGAATGAATCTATAAGTTTGAAGGTTGATATCTCCTTGAACCATTGGAATATGAGGTATGCATCTTCACTATGATTTTCTCTTGTAATTTTAAAGTATCCTTAGATCTGAATTATCTCTTGTAATTTTAAAGAATTCATGTCAAGTTCAAGTACAAGACATGTATCATAAAGATGTTGATATCAAGCATGAATTGAAGAATGGAAATTCAAAATGCATTACTACCCTATCGTCGGTGTGTGTACAAATACATCTCTAACGTGTGGCATGTAAGCCATCATGATATGATGATAAACTGTTGACCAAAATGTGAAAAGTATGTGCATTACTATGTCTTGTATAAAATATGAAGCAATGAAAGTATCACATATTAGAATTGTCACTCAAAGAGAGATAAGTCTAGTACTAGAAAATAAAGTGTGAGTTAGCAAACTTGTGCCCTTGAAGATATTTCATTGTGATCAAAAGCAGGTATTGAAGCTACAAGATTAAAAAATATTAATATCATATATTGTCATGGACCTTATAGAAGGCTCTGGAAAGATGCATTGTACATACTGGCAATAAGGCATGTATTATATGAATGAGAGGTCCTAGATGAGGAAAAAATCTCTGTTACAAAGGAAGCTCATTTGGATATTACCTTCATTCATAATAGGTTTATAGGAAAAAATAGGTTGAGTCCCTCTTCAAATTTGAGAATCAAAATCCTCTTGAGAGTGATGAGTCATGCGCAAAACTTAATGTGTTTAGGATACTTGGATTGAAAGGCTCAACTGAATTGGTAATGTTGAGGTAATAATCAAGTATAATTGGATAATTGGTATATGGATGTTGCATATAATGCTCAAATCTAAATGTCGGAATCCATTGAAATAATTGAAAGGCTCAACTGACTTGGTAATGTTGAGGCAATAATCAAGTATAATTGGATAATTGGTATACGAATTTTGCACATAATGCTTAGATCTAAATGATGGAATCCATTGAAATAAAGTTGCCACTTCAATGAGTTTAAGGAAATCAAGTTACTGGTCTTACCAAGGATAATAATTGGAAAAAACTTAGCGGATTAATGATAATGATGGGCATATTAATTCTAGGGTTTTAGCATTTGAATATGAAAGTGAAAATCTAGGGTTTGAAAACCATAGCAAGCTAAAATTCTTGGATATAGGGTTTATATACAAAACCCTAGAATTAGACCTCAATCATAGGATTAGACCTAGATCAATGTTTCTGGTGAAAGAAGAAACCCTAGATCTTGCAAGGAAGGAATTCCATCATGATAACAATGTGGATGAAGTTGAAGAACTTGTATATGGATGCAAGAAGACTATAGATGAAGAGGGAGTTGAATTTCTTTTCAAATGATAATTATTTTATATCTCTCCTTTTGGATTATTACTATTGTTGTCTTTACTAGTAGTTAGTCTTGTCTTTATATCTTGTGCTTGGTTGTAATTTTTCTTCCATGGCCTCCTACTAAGGATTGCAGGTATATGTTGAAGGTTTCCCAAGATTTGGAAATAGATGGAAGAAGTAGAAGAAATAAGCAAATCATGTGACAAGATGACTTTCCAAAAATAGTGGTCTATTTTGAGAGATATTGTACTAGATGAGACTTGAGATTAGAGGGAGCAGGCAAATCAACAAGTTTGAAGTATACTTAGATTGTGCCGAAGGGAATTTAGTAGAAAATTCCAAACAGTTCTTAAAGGTCTGGAATGCAACAACTAAAAGTGTAGAATTGAGAATAGAAGGTTCTCCAAGTAAGAGGGAGAGGATCACGATAAAATACTTGCTATAGGTGTAAGGCACACTCCTGTTAAAATTATTGTCATTGTTTTGAAATAGCACCAAGTGGATGCAAATATTGTTCTTCTTAATGAATAAGAAGAAGCGTGCATAGAGCCATCTCATGAATTTTAAAGTGCATGAGAAGAAGTCTCATCACAAGAAAACACATTGATCTTGGGCTTGGATTGATGGATCAAGATCGATCCTATTGTTGGGTTATGTTATATTCTTTCCACAACTAGCCCATGTGGTTAATTGGGGGGTGGAGCCCCCCCAATCGTGGCACCGATTGTGTAGCAGGGGATTTGAGGGGTGTAGGTAACCCCACTCTATGGGGTCCATGGCAGCGCCCCGAAAAATTTTGTTTTTGGACCCTATGTTAGGTTGGACGGACCTGTTAGCACTTGAGATTTCACCTAGGCTGAGATAGACAAACCTCAAAGCTACATCAAACCATTTCACCTCGTAGCTAGCCCTACGAGGTATGAGAAGGCTCTCTCGGGTCAAACTCGGTGGGTTTTTCAAGAGGATGAGTTGACCAATTAGAAACACTGATTTTAGGCTAGTAAACTGATAAGGAGGGTTGATTTAAAGTTTTTGGGGTTTTTGGTGGCAATTGGAGGGAGTGCAATTCAGGGTGCGGGGATTGAGCTCAGTTTTTGCAGGGGGGTCTTTGGGGCAAGGTAGGAGTTTGTGCTGATGCCTTTAGCTGAGATGGATGATCAAGGAGGAAAGAAGAGAAGCTAAAGAGGGCAAACAATGAATTTGAATCCTCTCTAGACAGTGGAAAACATAAATATTAAACAAAATTGAAAGCTGAGCATGGCATGCATGAATTCAAACTTTATCACTTCTTTTGTTTAATTAGCAGCAATAGAATAAGAAAATGGAACACATAAAAACACTTACAATGACAAGTAGGGAACACACCATCAACACAATAATCCACAAGAATCCACAATGATGTCTGCAAAACCATGGCCTTCCTTTTCCTCAAATTGCAGAGATATAAGTAAAATATACAATAGAGCTTCTCCCTCTAAAGTCCAACCATGAAAATGAGTAAGAGAAGGCATAATATAGAAGATCTAACTCCTTTCCCCACCTCTAGGGGTCGAGCTTAGCTTCCTAGGAGCTGTTGCAACTAATTCTAAATTAATCACTAGATAATAGGCCAGCACAACAACTTGCCTCTAAAACTTAGGAAACCTATCCATGCATTAAATATTTACCATTTACATCAAAGAAACTTCTAGAAGTGGTCAAGAAGAGTAAAATTATCTAAGTGCCATGAAATTTACACAAAAATCCATCATTTACATGCCTCGAAAGTCAATCAAGGTGAAAACAGTGTTTTGCTGGCCGAACTGGTCAAAACTGGCAAATTTCCCTGAGTGGTCGCGCCCCTGACTTTGACTGGTCGTGCGCATTGGCAGCTCTGTTTGAGGGCCTTCCCCGTGTCCAAATCAGGTGCAAGATAGCTCGTTGGAAAGGTCTGTGAGTCTACTTTCCAACCCAACTGGAATTTCTGAATGTGGAGTTGATTTGACCCCTCAAAAGTCATTTCTCCCAAGACTGCTTTCTGCAACTCAAAAAAGGGGCAGAAACTCAAAATTTGCATGTATTTTGAGCTTCTGGGAGCCCAAATCTTCATAAAATTTGAAACCCTTCCATAGGAAAGTGTATATTTGCATGAAAATTTCAAAAATGTAGAGTTTTCCCCGTTCTGAGTTGTCCTCATGACTGGTCGCGCACGGGGTGAGACCACTCAAATGGCCAAAACCTGTAAAATTCCCAAAAATGCCAAAAATGCCTCAAAATTCTCAAAATTTCTTGGGTTTGCTGCTATGAGGAAGATAATGAGTATCATGGTGAGTGAGAGAGGCCTCAGCCAAGATACGGAGCGGGTTGGTCTTCTTCTTCCTCTTGCGGACCTCGGACAACCTTCTTTGGAACATTTTCATCTTCGCCTTGCAAACATGCATCCTTGCCCAATAATGGTTTTTCATGTTCCTTAGCAATTTTTTGTTTCGATTGGCCTTAGCCAACAGCCTCTCTAAGTGTGTATTTACCCGGATAAGCATGGATTCCCTCTCCTTGGGTAGCAAGTCACCGGGCCTCCTACGGTTGATGACTCGATCACTTCAAATCCTCCATAGCTCATCCAACTCTTTCTCATCCTCAAGCTGTTTGTTTCGCTGCTCTAAATATTTGATTATCCATTTTGCCATCAATAATTGTGTTTGCAGCGAATGAATCTTGGTGCTTTGCTCTCGGATGATATCCTTGAGCTCTGTGCTAGGAGAAACGGCGTCAAGATCAATAACCGGATCACCTGACACTCTCTCCTCAATCATGGACTGCTTGCCCCTCTCGGCTACCTGTGCTGCTGTCGGCAACGAGGCCCCTTCGACCTAGTGTGGAGATAACACTTGCTGATCTGATGATGACGACGAGACCCCTTCCACCTGCTGTGGAGAAAATACTCGTCGAGCTGCTGCAAACAAGGTCCTATGACCTCTCTGATATGTACACTACAGTGGGGAAACAACATGTCTCAGCACAACAATCTCAGGCTGGTGTGATGGACCTCTCTCCTCATGAATGGCCTCTGGCTCTAGCTGTGGTTGTGGTGGCGCTGTAAAGACCTCATGAGAAATGAAGTCTGCCCATGGAATGCCCTGCTGACTCAACTGATAAGAAACAACAAGTTGAATGAGACCATGATGGCACAAATTCCTATGCTGCTGAGCTGTGGACTGCCTCTGAAACATGGATGACATCCTCTGAATGTCTTGGAAGAAGAAAACCGGGATGTTCATCATCCTCACTCGGGTAAAGTGCATCAACATGCGAATGTGACAAGAGAAGAACTGTGAAAATCTTCCCTCGCATGTAAAGTACTGCATGATAAGCCGCATGATTGGAGCATACTCCGCCTGGAGGAATCTGAAAGGAAAGACCCCTGACAAGTGACTCACAAATGCTGGCCTCACATATGGCTCAAAATAAAGAAAATCCAGCATTTTGTGCTTGGGCCACACCTCACCCACATTTGGTATCCCGGTAGCCTCTGAAATCATCTCTGGAGATAGTACAAAATTCACCCCTGCAAGAGTGACCTGCCCATCATGAAGGTGTAAAACAAATAAACGGGCCAACTCCCTGTGATGCTGAATCTGAGTAAGCCTCTCACAGAACTGAAAACATGACATATAACGGAAACCATTCATTGCCAAAGGACAGGCCTGCAATTCTGCCAAAGAGGTGGGTTCCTTTCTCCTATGATGACCACCTTTGCCACCCTGACGAGGCCTCTGCTGTACCTCCACCTCTGTAGATGATGAATGGTCATCACCTTGCTCATAAGTCTCGGTACCTGACATGGTTTTGGAGCAAGATGGGCAAACTAAAAGATAAATAGAACTGCTGCCTCTGCCTGCAAAAATGCTGAGAAGTATGCTGTTTTCAAGGGGAAAAAATCATAAGGGAAATGTTAGCGGAGGGATTTTTAATAAGGAATGGGAAAATATATAAAAACAGGGATTTTTAAGGGATAATTCACAAAATGTTAAACATATCATCTCATCTTCCATCATTAGGAAATCATTTGCAACGAAATACTTTATTAGGATTTAATCATTGGGGCATAAGACTTCTTTTACATCTTGTCATAAGGGAAAAGGGATCTTAATTGAACAGGAATTTAGGGAAAGGATAGAGAGGAAAACAGGGGTTGGTTTTGGGGAGACACAACAACATTCTTTTGCAGACAATAATTACAGCAATATGTCCATTTTATACATATACACAGCTGCATTTTTCTTGTTTTTGCTATGGATATGCAACAACAGCGTGTCTTCTATTTTTCAATGACTATGCACAACAATATCTCTTTTTTTTATATTTGGTCATTTTGGCATATTATTGCTCTTTTCTCTTTTTTCATAACATTTTTTATTCTTTTTGTTATTCATTTATTTTCCTTGCTGTTGTTCATTTAGTTTGCTTGCTGTGTGGAGGGTATTAGGGTTTGGGTAGAATACATGAAAGGGCATTAGGGTTTTGTAAAGGGTTTTGGGGAGGGATAGGGTTTTAGGAATTTGGGATGGGAATTTAGTATTTATTGCAAATGAGATAAGAGATAAATATATTATAACATTTGTGAATGTAATTTAATAGGAAACAAGGAGGGATTTAAAACCTTGAAACAAAACATCAACCCTAGCATAATGCCTACATTAGCAATCAACCAAATTAATCCATTCTCTTGCAATCTTAAATGATAAAACCATTACATACATCATTATTTCACCATCCATTAGAATCCTTCATGAATTGAGTGCCTACCTCGATCGATTTAGCACGTAGGAGGGCGATTTGGTCGATTTAGAGGGTTTCTGGACAAAACAGGTCAAGTGGTCACGCCCCCTCTGAGTGGTCGCGCCCCTTAGGAAAACACACTGCAGAACTGGCGCTGAGTGGTCGCGCCCCGCCCAACTGGTCGCGCACCTAGTTTGAGTGGTCGCGCCCCCTGAAAATGAACCCAATTTGCTGCAAGTCGCCCTTCTTGACCTCTCACTTGTTTTTGAAAGCCTGCAAATGCATAATGAGGCTATGTAGAAGGAAATTTAGTCTTTATAGGCCCAAATTTGAAAAAATTAAATCACCAAACCCACTTTCTAATGTTTTTTGCTTTGGCATTCACTTTAACACTGTTTTAAGTTTACTTTGCCTGAATTTGATCTTTCGAGTGCTTTAACTCTGTTCTTTTTGCAGATTTGACTATCTGATGGACTCTGGTGAGGAAACCAGGGTTATTGCCGACATTCTGAAGACTTTTGAAAATTTTCCTTATTTTTGCAAATTTCACATGACCTTGGGTTTAAAAACAAAGTTTTTAAATCCAAGGTATAAATGAGCTATAGCTGATGAAAAATATCAATGGAACATATTTACATACCTCCTTCTGACTTGCTGGGGACTATTAGACCTTTGACTCATGACCTTGCAGTGATTTTGACCAAAACCCTAGACCTAGACTTGGGATTTCAAGACAAAAATAAAACAAGTGTCACACAAGCTCATTCAAATGATATGACCTGATCCAGCAAAGCCAAGAAGGGAACAAAGACCAGCTCCTCCATCAGTGTTATGGCATGCCTAACGGGATGCAAAACTGATACTGA
>APFE030288715.1:0-11957 GCA_000404065.3 Pinus taeda | reverse complement strand
GTAAATGTATGGTAATATAATGCAGTAATTACTTAAGATACTCACACTGGGAAATGTGATGATGTGTGAAATGGGTACCCAGCCCTCTGCATCCATATTCTGTTTCAGAAATTTATCTTCCCTTAGGTTTTCTGGGCTAAACCAGTAATGCACTGGGAACTGTATCATTTTCTCCAGCGAGAGTCCTGTTAACTCTGGGGTAAGAGCAACTCCTTTTGATGGACGCGTTTCTGCCTGATAGAGTTGAGGCCGGGTAAGTCCCTCTTCCTGATGTGACAACACGACATCGGCCCGATATACAGGAAAATGCGAGGACTTGGAAGGAGATTCTGACGAAGTACACCCGGCAGTTTGAGATGGACGAAGGTCTGAACGGAGGAATAAAATTAGAGGGCGAAGGTGAGCCACCAGGCCCACCGCCTTCGGGGCTTGCTTAAACAAAGGCAGGAGCCCGGGCTCACCGTTGGCTGCTCAAGGCAGTGAGCCCGTACGGAGATTGGGCAGGTTGGTCCAAGAGGCAACAGAAAAGTGGGGTTCCCACGAGAATTGAGCCAAGGACCCAACCGAGAAGTGTTGCTTAACACTTGAAAGGAGGTCCACACATGATGACTTGGAGGTCCGAAACATTGAGGGACCTGGTCGATGTCTAATATCCGACTTGGTGTAGTATGGGATACACACTCCCGGACCGTGCACAGGATTACGAAACGGGAGGGCGACTTGATATGGAAGGCCGAAGAGGACATGATGGTGTGGAGGTTGTCGAAGACGACAACGGAATAAGGTGAGGGAGGATGTAACGCCCTGAGGACCGGGTGCTCCGCACGACAGCGGGCGGCCCGAACGTCGACGGACGACGTCCCCACCCAAAGTTTCGTTCAACAACCCGACACGACAATACAACTCACCGGTGCGACGAGGTGGCACACGGGCAACATTTTAAATTTATATTGTGTTTATACATAACAATAATTAGATTGATTTAAAATAGGGTTGACATTAAATTAAAAATGTTAAATGTTAAACATTACATGTTAAATGTTTACATTTACATTTACATGTTTATGTTTGTTTACATGTTTATGTGATATCTAACCCCATACTGGGTTATTCCGCGCAATAAAGTGAGAAATTACTATAACAATATATTTAGCCTAGAAAGTTTGATCAATTGGTCCACATCTCATTGCTAATACACTTAGAAACCATTATAATAATGTATATTTAACCCTGACATTGTCCTTGTCATTGGGAGGTCACAAGATTGGTTAACATGTCATTCTTAAAGCACTTAGAAACCATTATAATAATATATATTTAACCCTGACTCTTAGATTAATTGGTATAATTGGTCCAAATCCCATTTCTAAAGCACCTTGTCCTTGTCATTGGGAGGTCGCAAGGTCATTTATATTTTTAAAATTAGCATAAAGGTCTTATTTTAATATTTTAATTTAAGAACATTTCAATCACTTTTAAATAAATTTAGCCATGTTACCCAAAATTGGAGATGACACTGTATTTCTAACATCATATAAATTATTTAAACCTATAAAAGCTAAGAAAAATAGTATGGCAATATTGTGTCCTTGAGAGAAGCTCCTAAAAGAAATTGCAAAAGCATCCCTATGATATAAATGAGTCTATCTATTGCCATAGATTTGAATTCTCTATGTGTATGTATGTAGGGTTTATAAAATAATACGATGAATAAAAAATATTTTTAATTTAAAAAATATATGATAAATTGAAAAACATGTAGTATATGTTTTTATATATTCAATATTAATCTAATACAACATAAATAAAAACATAATTAATATGATAGGGTGGAGTGCCTTTTTGGACAATGGAAAATAACGTTAGGGTTCTGCTCTACAATGTTGAAGCATCCACATCTGAGCTTATGCTTTCTATTGGAGAAATGTGTAGCTAGTTTCTAGTGAACCGATGGGCGTCAATGGTGGCCAAATGAGCTAGGGGAGAAGCCTTCAGAGAGATTCATTTGTTTCAAAGTAGCAGGAAAGATCTTCATAATGTAGAAAGTGGGGTCTCGAACTCTGGTTTTTTTTATCTCAGGCAGGACTTGTTATTCGCAAGATCTTACATGCTTATGACCATATCTATCATTTCATTGGTTTTTGTTCAATTCCCATGGTGTTTAGGGATGTGGGGTTTGTTCAATGATTATGTCTATCTCTATTAGTAGATCGAGGTGTGGATAAAGTTGGGGTAGCTCAAACAATATGGGATATGGAGACTATCACTCCAAAATCAACAAGATCTACACAAGATATGGTAATCAATAGTGAAAAGTATATTCAATTTCATATTTTTATCGAGTCTTAGAGGGACGACTTTTGTTCACTAGATTCGAGGTTTGGATCTAGTAAGAAATCTGAATCAGATGATCCAAAAGAGTATGGTACCAGTATTGTTCCAAGTCTTGGAATACGCATGAAACGTACTCGAAGACATTCAATGAATAGAAGATTATGGTGTGACAAAATATTCAAAAATAATTTTTAATTTGAGCATGCATGGAGGTTCTAGAAACCCAAATCCTAATTGAACCACATCCTTCAAGAATGCACTCAAAGGGAAGGTTTTCGCAGAAGTAGATCAATCTCAAAATATGTCGTGTCCTTATTTGTAGAGAAAATGGACAAGGTTCCAGAAATGAACATCAAAACCCTAGAGGTTAAAACTTTTTATGATAATCTATAATCCACAATAGTAATATGTCAATTTAATGGTTTCTATCCAAATCCATGAGACTTGTATGAGTGTGTATACTCTTCATGAACAACAAAGTGTGATATCTAATTGTGTTCTAAATGGTTTTTCATAGTACAATGAGAGATTAAGCAAGATATTGAGTTTTTTTTCTAAAATTGAAATTTGAAAGTCTCGCTTATTTGAAATTTGAAATTCATTCATACTGCCTTCCATGAATAATATATAATGAATTTAATGTTATGAAACTCCTTGGACAAGGTCATAATCTGAATTTATGGTTAGTCTAGAACTAGTGGCACTTCATTGATCCAAGTGTGAAGTGTCTTATGTCAAGGACCAATGAAGATAAAACAATTGGTGATTTTAGAGAACTAGGGAAAATATTGGAAAAAGAGATTTCATTCTTTTTAAATATTAAATTCAATTTATCTTATAAAATAAGTGTTGCTTCTTGTAGTTTTAGGCTTAGTTTTTCAGGCATTCAATTGAGGAAGGCATGATTAGATTTTCCTTAATAGATACCACAATGAAGTCCTATATGAAAAACCTCTACACTTATATTTCAATTTCGAGGCCTCATCTAGGATATTTGTATAATTTAAATGCTTTGTTCAACGCTTGTTTATCATACTTTTAAAAGAACTCAAAGGATATCCTTGTATGCACCAACTAACATTTAATGATGAGACATATATTCAAAGTTGCTATCTTTTTAAGCTAAGATAGGAGAAAAAAATTGAGTATTTTCAGAATATAATTTTACTTTCCTCTCCTCAATATTGCTATGTCCATTATCATTATGTACAAACTAATTTATGTCATACAACAACATGGGATGACAAGAAAGGACTAGCTTATAGATCCATGCTAAAATATTTCCTTAATCATATTATCTCAGCTACTACAACCATGGAAGTTGTATATTCCATGTATGCACCATCCGATTTTCCGAGTTTTTCTTTAATAATTAATTTTGGTAACTAACCTGATGTCCATCTATGTAAACATAGATAGAGAGGTTGGCTTGAGAAATCATGTAAGAAGGCTTTGATAATCTACAATCAGGATAAGGGTTTCCTTGAAAGACCCTAAAATCCTCAATCAATCACTAGGAGCCAAAACTTGGTGGTTGAGGCTTAAAAGCCAAAAAGCTTTAGGGAGAAAAGTATGGAAAGAAAAATACATGCCGGGAATATTTGATAGTCTTCTAATTTTGATGGGGGCTGGAATTGAGGGATCTCATCTTTGGAATTCAGCCTAGAAGAATAAATACTTGATTCAATCTCACAATTTTTTGGGAAATCATGGATGGAAATTTAGCCCTCTTTTGGGAGGATTCTTAGTAGAAATGATCGAAATTGGAAAATGGAGAGTTGAATGAGTGGAAACCTTGTTTGATATCGCAATATGGAGTAGTGGTCCAACAATTTTGGGTGCAACCTCAATCTCAAAAACAATGAATGTTGTAACAGCCCGTGGTTAAGTTTCCATGTAAATAAAATAAGACCAAGGTCATGGGTTGGGGTGGATATGGTTTTCTCTAGGAAGCCCTTGATAGGTGGTTGGAGACAGACAAATGTCTCAAAGTGTGGTGAAGGAATTCTGAGGTATCTAATATTGTTTTGGTTTTGTGATCTCTTGACTAGTTTTGGAAAGATCACGATAGTTTGAGGGTGGAAGTGATTTAACCTCTAGATTCCCTTGGTTGTTTATGTCTCAATTTGTCCCATGATATCCCACATACATGCTTGCAATATGACACAAGGGTGATTGGTTGAAAGAAATATTTGTTTCAACTTAATCTATGGTCATGTGGTATGTGGAAGTCCTTGACTTTGTTGCCTTTCGCATAAGTTAATAAGAGCTATTTTTTATTGTACTCTATGAGTATTTATACTTTTTACTATGTGGCTTTGATGGTTGTTTTTTCATGGTTAATATTATGATTATATGTTGGTTATAAGCATGGTTATATAATATGTTCTAGTTATGGCTCTTGTTCATGATTTGATAATTTAATGAATGGTTGATGAATGCATGGGATAACAAATGTTTCTACAACTACTTGAGAGGGAATTAGGCCTTCTTGATGATTCACAGCTAAAGAAAAAATATTGACACTCATATATGCATTCATGACCTATAACTTAAATGTTTACCATGTGTTTGACGAAATTCCTAGTATATTCTCATTTATCTAAGTCAAGTTTTTGACTCAAGTTTATATGTTTATCCTTGTCATTATGTCATTTATCCTTCTTAGAAGTTACAAGAAATCTTGGACAGTGGTCTAGAGCTTGGCCTGGAAAGGTGGCTCAGATCTTGGGACCGCACCTTTTTAACTAAGCAAGTTGGGTCATAGTGGCATGGAGACAGTGGTGTGCATGCAATTGGAGGCCTATAATTGCACCTAGGCCTTGTCATGAATCCAATTGGGGGTTAAGTTGTGACAAAAGTAGCCCGAGCTCAGGTTTTGGTCACCTAGGGTGGTCCTTTAGCCCCTTGATTGTCTTGTAGCCCTGAAGGATGCTGCTATGTGTTCCGTTTGTCAGCCCCACTTCCATAACTAAAGCTTGGAGGTCGAGTCATATCATAGTAACTCTTTATCTCATGTTTACACTGGCAGGCCAGTGAAATTGGGTAAATATGGGAGGGAGGCATTACAATGGTAGTGGGTGAAGTGCACACAGTGGCTTGTGAATATAGATTATAAACGTAGGAAGCCATCACAATATAATTGGAAAAAAAAGAATTAAAGTCCAATCTGGGAAAGATATCCTCTCATAAGGGCATTGGCCTAAAGGATCTTTCATCTTAAAGGAGGCTTATAGATTAGTAGTTGGTAGAAAAGGAAACCCCAACAAAAGTAAATGGAAAAAGCTATGGGACTCCAAAATTTGGCCCAATTCTTTGGCTTCTCATGAAAAAAAAATTAACCTGGGAAATCTGCAAAATAAGGGTTTTCAAAGTTTAGCAAGATGTAGCCTCTATTGGGAAAGCATAGAAACAATTGAGCATCTACCTAACAATTATAGATTGGCATTAGAAATATGGTATGGATTGGACATAATTTTCAAACAATCAAACTGGAATAGAACCAATATTCATTCAACACTTAAAGAATGGGACTTTGGACCTTTTACAAGTGCTATAGTGAATAGAGCATGGAAACTTCTCCTAAAATTTATAATGTGGCAACCACCTCCTGCTAGCTTCTTAAAGTTAAACTTTGATGGGGCCTCTATGGGTGATCTTGGCCTTGCTAGTTTTGAAGGGATATTTAGAGATGATAATGGACACATTATTCACATTTATGTTGGAAATCTAGGAATTGATACTAATAATATGGTAGAACTCTCATCCCTAGAGAAAGGCCCAATAATAGCCAAACATCTTAATTATCAAAAATTGTAATTAAAGGGGATTCTAAAACTATTGTTCTAATGATAAAAAAAAACTACAAAATGGATCTAATTCCCCCAAGGTCTCTAATAATTAGAGACTAATGGCAGGCTTAATTAGAATCAAAGTCCTCTTAAAATTAATAGTAGCCCCTATACTATTACATATACAAATAACTAGAAATAAGTTGGAAGAAAAACTAGCCAACAAAGGTTTGCACTATAAAGAAGATATGCTGGAAAAAAGATTGGCTTCATCCTCTTCTTGACGCACTAGGAAACATATGCAAAGAAATTTTGTAAATGGACAAAGCTCCCCAATGTGGGCGCACATCTAGTGGGGCAACCCCCTTGCATTGACATGATGGGAATCTATTTAATATGGGTGGTAGTCATCCCATCAAATTGCACTATGCATGGCCTAACATACAACTACACCTATATGGTAATTTGGTTAGTTCGTGGGAAGGAATTTTAATGATTACCTTCATTGCATGGGAGTCCGGTGAAGGATAATTTGTTCTAAATTCTGAATGTAGGAGCACTCAGGAAATGATTATGGTGATTAATGGGGAGGCAATAGAATATCATGACAGAGGATGGAGTGATGGAGATATCAAAGGGAAGGTTGAAGCTCTCGTTGCAATTTATTATGCTCCATGCCACTATTTCTTGTGGGCACTCCTCGCATTTTACAATCATGTTATTTTTCAAATATTGTAGTGTTGGAAGGAAGGAAACTCAATGTTAATACTGCAATAAAATTGTCGTTGCATGTAGGATTGCAATATTTTTAGCTAGAAAATACTCACTCTAGGGTACACCACCTCTAGTTTGTTGCAAAATTGATGAAGGAGTCTCACGTTTATTGTAATTGTAATGTTTGTTCTGTACAACACTTTATTTGTAGACATGTTTCTACCAGTGTTTTACAAGAGTTGTGGATGAATCATCTTCTATATATTTATCCCCTATCTGGGACTTCTAATTCTAGGTGTGTTTTTTATGGCTTGAATTTGAGATTTTTTTCCCTTCATTTTATCCCCTACCTCCAATGTCTCTTTTTCAGGAGTGCCCTACTGATTGTTAAGTTGGGTTATTATTATTTAACCTCTTAGTCACTCTCCTTGCCACCCCTCCTAGAGTACCTACTATCCCTCTTTCACCTCTCCTGCCTATCTAAGCTCCATCTTTGATTTCACCTTCCATCCCCAGGATCATAGACTCAGTTCATACCCTCTTTGGTGTCCCTAGATCATGGCAAGATGTTGCCTCTTCTCTTCTCACCATGGAGGTAGAGGAGCACGACTTAGTCCCACCCTTGCCCCTAACCTTGCTTCCCCCTCTATTGGCTAAACCAAAGCCCACTCAACAACTTGAGATTCTATGACCCAAGACAAAGAAATTATCCTTGGAGTGGTCCAGAGACTAATATTTTATGTGGAAGAAAAAGTCTAAGAAGATAGAAGGTTTATTCTAAATATGTAATGGATACTTAGCGTGAGAAACTCTACTAGAGCATGCACCTCCTCTTACATGCAAACCATTAATATTTAATAGCATATTAAAACTCTCATGGAAAAACTAATGGAAAAGGTTGATAGACTTAGGAAAGTCTCCATTCTAACAAAAACATTGGCAAACTTTGAATTCTCCTTGAACAGTGGCAATGAGCTCCATCCACTGACTTTGGTGGACTCCCAACTAAATAATGAAGTGATCCAAATCATTCAAGAAGAATTCTATGATAATGTAGTCATTGTCATCTTTGTCAAATCATGGTTTATTTTGGTTTTTGGTTTTACATCCATTTTGAGAGACAATTTGGTATACTATAAAATACATAACTTTAAAATTTTGAACTTATGCTATTGGTTTAGTTCCCCAAGTAGCAAACTAATAGCTAACAATATGGATACATTTTAGCTTTTTAAAAATGAATATTTAAATTACTATATAGTGTTTTTCTGCACAACTTCACTTACAAAATAGCTCATACATCTTAAATGTTTATAATATATGCTAATTGAATATGTATATAGGTTGTTCAAAAACATATGTGAATAATGATTCATATAGGTTATAAATTATGTGCTTATAAAATGGTAAAATATAATAAGTTTATATACATGTTAAATGGTTATAATGTATGCTAATTGAATAAGTATGTGGGAATAAGTATGTGGGTTGCTCAAAAGTATAATAATTCATATAAATTATAAATTATGTGTTTATAAAATTGTATATATAAATAATATAAATATTTTATGTTAATAATATTAATAAATGGAATTAAAAATTGACATTATTTAATTTAATTAAAATTAATAATAATATATTAAAATATGTAAAAATATTAAATTAGAAAAAAAATTGAATACATTAAAATAAAACTACATATTATAATTAATTAATTGTTGAAGTGTAAAATATGTAAAAGTTAATAGAGTAACTAAAAGTATAAACTCTTAAAAAATACCATAATTGTAGGAATGTGTTACGTTAATATTTTAAACACACAAAGAGGTAATTTTATAAACATAGAAACTACTTCTAAGGCGTTCCCTCTGAAATGAATTCCCCTCCCTGCCCTCGTGTCATCTCTCCCCTCCGTCTGATGAATCGTTAGACGATTGGAGTGCTTCCAGCTGTTGATTGAACATGCCGAGTTGATTGAACATGCCAAATCCTTGCCATCTTTCTCGAATGTGACATAATCGAGTTTTGAGGTGTGGCCGTTGGTGTACGTGTTGGGCATGCATCTTACCCTTCCATTACCATGGTTAATGAACTCATCCAGTTGCAACTCATCATCTTGGCTAGGAAGAGTTGTCGAAGAACATGTTTCTTACAAAGTACCTTTCATTCGAGTTGCTTTGGAATTGCAGGTAACATTTTCTGTCATGAATGAAGCAATAAGTTACAAGCAACACCATGCTCGCCTCTTACATACTTGATTTTGATGGATATGTTGAATTTTTTAAGACCTGGTTGTTTCTTCGAATCTTTATTCGAAGTTTTAGTTTCGCTCCATGGCGCTCGTAACTCCGTTGGAGGAAAGGCTCCGAGGATTGATGGATATGTCAATTTTTTTCAGACCTGGTTATTTCTTTGAATCTTTATTCAAAGTTTTAGTTTGGCTCCATGGCGCTCATAACTCCGCTGGAGGAATGGCTCTGAGGAGGCAGAACACCACCAAGTTAGTGGTTACCTCCATTTGTGTTCTGCAAAGACTTATAAGGCTTTCATTCTTGACCTTTAGGGTTTCGACCAATAAATTTTAGGGTTTTAACATTAGGGCTTTCAATGTTTCAGGTTGCTCGTAAGTGTGTTCCACTTCCATTTCCTTCTGGCCATAAAAATGGATTTGTTTATGATATGAGTGCGTATGGATGGATAGAATTGATGGGAATGTACCTCTACTGAACAAGAGGTCCCATGGATTCCCTATTTTTGCTCGGTGCACATGGATACTTTGGCCCATTATATTCTTTCTATATGGTTTTAGATATACAGTTTTGATAGTTTGTATCTGTTGAATGTTGTAGCAATTAATATTTGTATATACATAGAATGCTGAACATGGAGACATTTGAAAAGGGATATCTTGAATATTTTGAACATCGAACTATGTACTGGTTTTCCTAAGAATTAGCCTCCTGTTTTAACTAAGGTTTTCACAATTCTGAAGTTAATTTGTGCAGATCAACTCCAGGAGGGTAGCCATTGCCGTCACGGAGGACTCAGATGCACCAGGGGAGGAAGACAACTGAAACGAAATGAGCTGCAAAATACAAATGTCAGAGTTGTGAGGGGAGGTCGAAAGGATCTGATCAACCATCCCCGAGGACGAATGCCTAGAATCGAAGCTTGAGGAGGTGAATTCGTCCATGAGAAGCTGGATCACGGATGGGTTTGGCCTGCATGGGGGCTAGGGCAGAACCCTAGCCGTCGCCATTTCTTCATGCAGCAGGAGCTCCATTCCTTATCCTTCCAATGCATTCGAGTTCTTACTAAAGATTATGGAGGCCCTATTGGAAATTTAGGTTCCACTCTAGGTTCTAATTAGGATGTGATGGCCCTTTTCTCCACCTTCTACTACTTTTTTGCATCATAAGTAAATAGTTTCACAATAAATCTAGGATGCTTTTGCATCATAAGAAATTATTTTAATCATAAATCCAGGATATCATTTTTTTTAAACATATGGTTTTGTTGCAGGGAAAATTTTTGAAGCATGACCGAGAAAAGGAAAACAAAAATAGAGAATTTGTAAAATTAACTAGCAGACATACAATTGTGTTGATGTTGGTGCTACTTGTGATGTTCTCTAAATCCATTTTCCTACCACCTGTTTGCATAGATCAGTGGTCCCAGTTTATTCTATGGAGCCTAGACTAGGAATTGAATTGCAGGTACTATATACCACGAATTTCATTAGATCATTCCCACAACTCCTAAGGCGAAAACAATCCCTCCATAAATTTATAGAACTGATAGCCTCCACCTGCAACACTGATTCTTTGGCAGTTTTTACGTTACTTGGTCCAATCATCACAACCTACTAGACGCATAGGAATGCGAATGCAATTGTTTTCTTCTGATATCGAAGATATATGATGAAGCATTTCAAAGGCTGCAGTAGGGGATTCTGCCTCATTCTTAGTTACATGCAACAGGTCCTATTTATACCCATGGCAGCCATTTGTTAGGCAATTTGAACATGGCAATAGGCACTAGGAATTAGAGTCTTTTTAATGTACTAGGCATCCGAAGAGCAAGCATGGTTGTGATCTCTTCTATAGTCTGGAATGTAATGCATTGACATCTCTACTCCTCTGCAATAGAGACTGTCCGGAATGCAATGCATTGACATAAGCAAACCTCTACATGGAATGGTGAAGACCCTAAAGGAAGGAAATTCAGGCCTATGGAATCCACACCATGGGAATTCCAGATATACTTCATGAATTGCTTCATAGAGGAACTGGGCATGTGACCTCACAACATTACAACAACATCATTTCCATATTCCTTTTCATCTTCAGATTTGCTTGTACATGTGGTCAGTCACAAAGCATTAATTTCCTTCATCTCAGGACCTCTATTTGTAGCCATAACATTTATGGCACTAATCTCCAGATCGAGCCTACCTCTTAATAGGCTTGTAACAAATATTTCTAAATTTCCTACCCAAACAAGTCCTGCATTAGGAATATTGCTACTTGCTTTTACAACTTCAACTTTGCCGACCTCAAATTGTGCCAAGGCAATAATAGATAGCGTTCCAACCAAAGAACCAAGTATGCGATCAAAAACTGCAACATGGTTCAAATTCCCTGCCACTTCTTCAATAAAACCATTTCTAAATACAATGAAAGAGAGAAGCAGTCCTAATCTCTGATAGCTAAAATCTATCACTCCCAAACAAAACTCATGTCATCCCACATTTATAACAAAATAGTGAGGGCATGATGGCATTTTCTTAACAAAAAGTTAAATTCCATACCATACTCGTGTGAAAACGAGAACTTAAGTTTGAGAAAAGTGATGAGACAATATAAACTAATTTTAACATACTAGATTGTGAAATTCCTACGATTATGTAGCTAAGCTTCATGAGCTCTTGGAAACTTCTGCTTACAAATGGCTCCCTAAAAATCCTATTAATTATATCACTAACTTGGTGATCCAAGCCATAAAATATTTGTCCATTGATCCTCTTACTCACTAACATTTTCACTATGACCTGGAGTTTGATGTGCATTATTCTGCACTTTGGCAGTTGGGATATTCAAACCAGAAAACATGTCAATG
>APFE030288711.1:0-13464 GCA_000404065.3 Pinus taeda | reverse complement strand
ATCTGCAAGTTGCAATAAAGTAGGTGTAAAAGGAAGATTAGGAAGTTTTAGTTGTTCCATAGTCTGCCTACTCATAATGTTGATAGCAGCCCCTAAATCAATCAAAGTGTTTGGAATTTCTACCCCATTGATAGTTGTTTTAACAATTGGACTACCAGGGTCTACATACTTCTGCATGGTAACTTTTCCCATCATGATATCTGCAATTTTCCTACCAGGTGGATTTTTCTGGTATTCCTTGGTTTCCTTCCTAGTCTTTTAAGACTTAACTCCTTTATTGTCTTTGCTAGAATAGGAATTTCTTTAATGGCTTGTAACAAGGGAATCTTAATACAGACATTCTTCAATTCATCTAGAAAGTCATAGTCAGGCAACAAGATTTGTTTTTCCACTCCTTTGTCAATTTGTAACCTTTCAGGAAAAGGAGGTCTGGATGAAGATGCAGGTTGCTCAACTATAGGAGTTGTGGGGGTTAGCTCTTTTTCTTTTCCTTTTTGAGTGCTTGGGTCTTGAAGAGATGCTTCAGAACCCTTATTGGCTTCAAGAGAATCTTCCTCAGAAATGCTTTGCCTTTGAACATCTATAGAAGGTTTATCTAAAACTCTACTTGATCTGAGTTGTACATCATTGACAGGAACAATCATATAGTCAGGAAATTGAAATTGTAGACCTTCCATCATGTAAGCATTTTGAGAGTTTTTATTATTGGGGTTTGGCAATGACTGAGAAGGAAGTTGATTTGACTTTTGTTGGAGCAAGAGTTGAGAATTTGGATTCTGTTGAGAAGGTTGTTGTTGATGAAATGGCAATGATAGTTGTGGGTTTTGATTTGGAAGTTGTGGAGCTTGTTGGTTTTAAAAAGATGGAGGATATTGATAGAATTGAGAAAATATCCCATAAGGATTTTGCATACCTTGTATCCATGATTGAAAAGGATTTTGAGGTTGGGACCACGGTTGTTGCCAAGGATTCCAATTTGGTGGGGGTTGAAAATTCATAGAGTTGTTAAACCCTTGATTTTGTTGCCCCTGCCAAGGTCTCCTTGCAACAAAACAGAGAGACTCGATGGTGCTTGGATCTTCTTGAAAGACAAATTTGAGCCCAGGGATTGAAAGACAATACTTGGTTTCATGATTCTCTGAACAGATTACACATGTTTCTACAACCTTTGCATCCAAGGGACATTCCCTTAGAGCATGTTTCTTTCTACATTTCGGGCAAGAGATGGCTAAAGCTTTAGCTTCTGCTTTCTGTTTATTATGGATCTTAAGAGTGTCTAGTTGCTCACTAAGAATTCCTAAGATATCAGTTTTGAATTCATCAAGCATGTTGCCAATCTCAGCCCTACTTACCGATCCAGTTGTAGATTTGTTTGCTATGAGGAGAGAAGGATCTCTAGGCCCTTTTTGAGTTTTAGATTTCCCCCGTGAGAGATGAACACATAGCTCTGCTATATCATGAAGTGGAAGTTGAGATATGTCTCCTTTTCCCATCATGTTGAAAATATCTATCCATTCATCTCTAATGGCTTTTAATGGAAGGGCTTTCAAAGTTTCCTCATCCAAGTTACTCAATTTTGCTCTTTTCAGGTTATATTGAAATCTTTCAAGTAAATCCTCCAAATTTTCATCTTCCTTTTGCACCATCTTGAATACCTCATCCTTGTGATTGGTGGGCATACAATAGTCCAGGTACCTATCCAAAAATGTTTGTTTCATATCATTCCAAGTACTAATGGATTGAGTGAGTAATCCCCTGAACCATTTCAAGGCTGCCCCTTTCAATGTTGAAGGGAACAGTTTGAGTTTTTGAGCGTCTTCCAGATAATCATAAGTTCGACATACGACCTCAAACTCAAATAGAAATGTTTCAGGGTCCTCATTTCTTAACCCATGGAATTTTGGGAGGACAGATGGCGAGATTTTTTTCATTGTGGCTCGGGAGTCATCATCGGCTATAGGAAATCTGAATGAGTTGTCTCCATCCCTATTTCCTCCAATGTTACCTCTACCTCCTCCATTATTTCCTCCTCCTCCTCTACCTCTACCTCTACCAAATCCGGTTGCTCCTTCTTCTGTCATGGTAGTTTCCTCAAAGACTTCAGAGTCCTCTCGTTCCTCTACCAAGGGTGAATGAGGAGGAATTTCTCCCTCTTCCTCATGTGATTCTACTTCTTCAATTACAATCTGTCTCCCTGTAGAAGGAAGGAAAGGATCTCTTCCTAATTCGGACTCAATAGATGGTGTGGGAGAGTCAACTACTGCCTCTTGTATTCCAGGAATCCTAGGGCTAGGAGTGTGAGTTGGAGATGATGGAGGTGTCTCTTGCCTATTCCTTGAAGTAGATGGAGTTGTAAAAATCGAACTCTTGGCTCTAGCTAAAACCTTCCCCTAGAATCTCTTGCTCTATGCATGTCATTTTTTATTTTTCTTCAAGTCAGGTTAATAATTCTCTTTCTGATCTTTCAGGTCACTCTAAGTGCAAGAAGAGAGCATACTCAAGGAACTATTAAACCAATAACTTTCTCTTTTCTGATCCTCCAGATCACACTAGGCGCAAGAGGAGAGCATACTTTGAGAGGTTATCGATTTTCCTTTCTTGAAATTTTCTTGTTTTTATATTTTTTTTTATAAATTGGCTACCTAATTTCACTTCCCCGGCAACGACGCCAAAATGTTTGGTCAATTTAGTGTGATCTAAATTGCTATTTGTAATGTCAACCCGGGGTTCGTAAACTGACGAAGTGAGGTTACTATATGTACTTAGATAACCATTTCCTTAGACTTTTGTCGTTTTAAGCTTTTTAGTTTGTTTTTGGATTTTATTTTTCTTTAATGTGTGATGATGAAAGTGAAGTGTGAAGTGTGTGGAGTGTAAATGGTGATGATTTCTAAACTTGAAAAATGCTCAAAAGAAAACTTTACAGTAACTGAAATGAAATCGATTCTTAAGAGAAAACAAAATGCATCCAAAAAGCGAACTAATGACAATGGCCCAGTATCCTTGTTGCTGAAAATGAAAAGAAAGCAAAAAATTGGAAAACAACTCAAACTTAAAACAAAGCAGCTAATTCACACTACTCTAACTTTTCAGATTCTTTGCCCTTCGGCTCAATCTACCTGATGGGAAGTAATCATAAACAAGTTAAGTAATATGATATTTAACTGTTCAAGAAAGTAAATTGCATAAAAGAAACTAATCACCTTACTTGAATTCTTCAAATCCTTTACTCCTCAGCTCAATCTACCTTGGGGAAGTAATCATGATCATATCAAGTAATATGGTAACTAAATGTAAATTGCAGAAAAGAAATTAATCACACTACTTAAATTTTCTTAGTCCTTTGCCATTCAACTCAATCTACTTTATGGAAAGCAACCATGAGTAAGTAATATGACAACTAAATCACACTATAGTTAGTAATATTTTTATCTCCTGCTGATATAGTCATTTGACCACAGAAAGAAATCATAAATTGTTAAGCAGTATGATATCTAACTAGCAGAAAAAGAAATAAACAAATAACAACTTGAAAAGAACAATGTTGAATGTAAACTTTAGAAAATAAAGGTTAGAAGGAAGGACAAGATGATCTCATATGCCAAAAGTTATTAAAAAAATGAAAAATTGCTCGGGCTGCCTAAGAGAACTTGCAAAAAGCACTGATCAGTTTACAGCTCTAAGAAAACAAAAGTAAAGATATGAACAGCAGAAACATAAAACATATTATGTACAAACTAACGATAAAACAAAAGCGTAATGAAACTAAACAAACACTTTACAAGGCTTCAGCGTGCAGGGGCCCTCTGCCACTTTAGCCAATCAAATAATCACATGGCTATCTTCAGAAAAGTCTTCTCATGTATTTAAATCAACAGCATATAAAACAGTGGGGTGATAAGATAACCAGCAGCGTGGAAATTACATAAACAATTCAGAGTTTACATGTATCAAAAGTCTCTCTGCAGCGTTCAACAACGCGTTATTTATAATGCAAAATACTACAGCTAACTAAACAACTACTGCGCTATTAACTGCGTTTCCATAGACACGTAGATCTCTTCAGCCGAGATCTAGTGTAACTGTCGTTATGCTTCTTAAATCTTCGGAGTGGTTGGCTGTTAGATTCACTTTTCAAGAACGATCTCCAGGTGCGCTGGTGCCTTCGTGAGCTGAGAACTAGGCCATGTATCATTCACGTGCCCAAAACAGTGACGTGCCACCGCTGAACTCTTTGGTTGGCCTTGACTTTGACTTTGGTTGATCGCGGCCTCTAATGGATGATTTGGCTGATTCGAAGGGACACGATCCATGTACATGCCATTTGGAGCTTGGCCATGTAGCCCGTTCCTTCACAGTACACCTGGAGCACAGCTTTTAACAAAATAGCTACGGAATCCTGTGTTGGTTACGGAAACCTGTGCTGGCTGCGGAAATTGAAAAATTTCCGCAGCTGCATGAACAAAAGACTAAACCAAACAACAAACATCAGTATAGTCAGAAAACCATATAAACAGTCCTTTTTAGACTATAATGCAATGATTTAACCACTGGATGAATGAAGTGAGTGGAGAATGAGGGTTAAGAGGGTGTGTAGGAAGGTGAAAGGTTGAGGCTCAACACCAACTGCAGAGTTTGCAGGGTAAAGAAAATTTCTTACGACGATTTATGCCGAATTATGCCGAGGTGGCAAAAGGTTTCACGCGGTTACTCAAGCGCGACACCCCATTTCGATGGGATGCCATAGCCGAGGAGTCTTTTGCACATCTCAAAACTCTTCTGGTTTCCACCCCTTTGTTGCGGCCTCCAGATTATCATCGCGATTACACGTTGTATCTGGTCACTGCTGACACCACCATCGGTATGGTTCTAGTTCAGGATGACGATGATGGCACTAAGCACGTTATCTATTACCTTAGCCGCAATTTGTTCGATACAGAATCTCGATATGCTTATGTCGATAAGTTGGCCCTCGTTGTTGTTTGCGCTATTCAACGCTTCCGTCATTACATCTTGTTGCGTACCATGATAGTGATCTCCGATTGCAACCCTATGACCTACATTTTGTCACGCCAGTTGCTGGGGGGCAAATACTCAAAGTGGATAGTCACCCTCCAAAAGTTTGACTTGGAATTTACTGCTGCCAAGTCTAAGAAATCACTTGTCTTCGCTAAGCTGTTGTGTTCTTTGCCATCCATTGCTACCTCCTCTCAGTTAGAGGATTCCATTCCAGATGAAACTCTCTTTCTCATTAGCACCCTCGATCCCTGGTATGGGGATATTATTGTCTACTTGCAGGCGTCCTCCTTCCATCCCGAGACCTCTAAGGATGCTCGCCGATGGATCGGAAATCAAGCCCAACCATATCGCATCGTTGGGGACACCCTGTACCGTCTCGGCGTTGATTCTGTTCTTCGTCGATGTTTGAATTTCGAAGAAGCAGAGAGAGTTCTAAATGACTGCCACTCTGGTGCATGTGGCGGTCACATGTCTGGATATGCCACCACACAGAAAATCCTCCGTGCCGGCTATTTCTGGCCCTCCATTTTCAAGGATTGCATTCTTTTTGTCCATTCGTGTCATGAGTGGCAGATTTACCAATGGAAGATGTGTGCACCCCCTGCTCCACTGCACCCTGTTGTAACCGTCGACCCTTTTGCCAAATGGGGCATCGATTATGTGACCTGTAACCCTCGCTCGGCTGGGGGCATGGGTACATCATCGTTGCTGTCGATTATTTCACGAAATGGGCCGAGGCGATGCCTACATTGTAGGAAGACAGTCACACCGCGACACAGTTTTGTTCAACCATGTTATTTCGCGGTTCGGATTACCCCAAGCCATCGTCACTGATCACAGAAAGCATTTTCGTAATCACATGATGACCGATTTAACAACCCAGTTGGGCCTTAGGAATGATAGTTCGACCCCGTACTATCCTCAAGAAAACAGTCAAGTGGAAGTCGTGAACAAGGTTTTGGTCACGATGCTTCAACGAACTGTTGGCGTGCATAAGTCCAATTGGCATCTGATGTTGTTCTCTGCTTTGTGGGCCTACCGTACCTCCGTGAAGGACACCACCGGTTTCACTCCTTTTTAGTTAATTTACGGACTGGAGGTGACCCTTCCTATTGAGTGTGAGATTCCTTCATTAAAGATAGCCGTCGAATTGCTCCCTGATACTACTCCAGTAGAAGAGTGTCTTCTTTACTTAGAACGACTGGATGAGACTCATCGTCTAGCCTCCTTAGCTATTGAAGCTCAGAAGAAGCGAGTGAAAACTCACTTCGATAATATTGTTAACCCCCGCTCTTTCATTGAGGGAGACTTAGTACTGCTCTATGATCAAGCTAATGATAAGCTGGGGGCAGGAAAACTCGAGCCTATGTGGCACGGGCCCTACATTGTGAAAAGCGTTTTGCAAAAAGGCGCCTACGAGCTTATTGATTATGAAGGCAATCCCCTCGATAGGCCCCGAAATGGGCTTTATCTCAAAAAATACTATGCATGAGTCCAGACACTCTCTTTTTTGTACATACGTGTGCTTCAACAAGTGTGTTGTGTGTGCATGTTTTTATATTTTTATCTTGGTATGTCGGCGTGATTGCTACTTATTGTGTCTTTTGCTTCTTGAACAGATGTCTGGATCACCTTACGTTGGTTTCACTGATGGTGCTTCCCGCAGTACACGCAGCTTGGCATCTGCGGCATGGGTGATCTACGATCCTCATGGTGAGTTAGTAGACATTCAAGGGGTGTGTCTAGGTTGTACAATGAGCAATGTTGCTGAATATAGTGCTGTGATTGAATTATTAGCTGAGGCGATTAACCTCGGCATTCGCACATTAGTTGTGAACTTGGACTCTCAACTTGTAGTCCACCAACTCATCGGGCGTTATTCCGTCAAAGATCATCGGATTTTAAGGTTGTATTTACGTGTTAAGTTATTAGAAAGGGATTTTGATTTCATTACTTATCAACATATTCCAAGACGACTTAATACGTTAAACGATGCATTAGCTAATTATGTGTTGGACAGACATTTGCATAACATGTGATTCCACATAACACAAGAAGCATAAAGTACAATAAACCATAAAACATATGTATATATATATATATATGTGTGTGTGTGTGTGTGTGTCCAAAATGTCTGCACCCCGTGCATCATCAAAAAATAATACATGTTTGTCTGAATACATCCGGAGACAACATGTCTCTCAAAAAATATGCATGAAAAGAAAAGCCTAGATATCTAGTCTCGGTGGTGCTCATGGTAGCACGTCACCGCTCGTGCTAGACGCCTCAGGAGGCGGTGGATGCGAGTTGGCACCCCTACTGTGTGCCTCTGGTACGCTAGCGGGACATCCGCTAGCCGAGCATAATCTGGAATCCCTCGAGTGATAGCCTCGAGGTTCTGGATAAGCTCCCCTCTGTCACCACCATCCTCCTGAGGATCTGCTCCTGCTGCTGCTGCTATTGGATGTCTCCTTACAATGGAAGACAGGCCAGCTGGACGTTCTAGGCCGACATCTGCATATGCATATAAAGGTCATTAGGACAAGCATGTACTAACAAAAAGAAAATAAAAAAAATACAAAATCAAAAAAAAAAATGAGGAGGTACCAATCTCCTCGTCCCAGTCCTCTCCATTTGGCAAGGGAAGGTCAGGATCTCCAGTGAAGTTTGTCCCCACATACGGCCAGTCTTCCACCATGATCAGTTGGTGGCGAAGCCACCCGAAGAACTCCGGTCTGAAGGACATCTGCTGGCCGCCACCACCCCTCGGAATTAGTGCCGCCCATCGAGCCATCCTCGGCTCTCGAGGTGCTGGGTCTGCTACAAAGGCCCCTTGGCCCTGGAAGCTTGGCACACATTCCAAGAAGAACGTCACCAAAATGGAACCATACCCGAATTGTTGCAGCTTGCCCCGCTTAGCCTTTGTCAACTGCCTCTTCATATTGGTCGTCATAGCTGACGCCCAATTGAAGATCGTTGGGATAAGGCACTCCATTGCTAATAACAGGTGGTTCTTCGTAGCTTCGTGGGGCACTTGTGCCCCCGCAGCTCATGTAAAGATGAATAGCAATGCTCTCAGTGTCAGGTCCTGAACGGTTGGATATCCACCTTCGAACTGCCTTGCCCATATTTTGCCTCCGGGAAAATTCGAGCCTTCACCTCATCCATCTTCTCTCCAGATGGCTTGCTCCCAGTCAATCGAGGCACCAACCCTCATCGCGATAACCCAGTCAAGAAGTAGACATCAGACACGTCTAACTCCAGCACTTGATCCCGTATTCGGAACACCTGTTCCTCTACATCCGACAAGTCGATCAAGTACTGTAGGAGCTCTGGCTTAGCTCGTAAATAAGATAACATGAAGTATTTTTTGAGCCCACACACTCTGAGAGCTTTCATGCAATCCTCATCAGCTAGGGCCAATGTGTCCACTTGGTCATGTTCCCGTTCCTTCCATACCATCACCATTTTTGCGAATTGCCCTGCAAATACAAGCCAAAATAATGCATTAGACTCTCATATAACTTGAAATTGCAGGAAAATGGGGTTTGAATTTGTTGAAATTGGCCACAAAATTTGCGCGCCCATGGGCACGCGCCCTATGGGAAACTTGCCCCATTGGCGCGGGTCCGTGCCCGAAACCCGCGCCAATGGGCGCAACCCCTAAAATTAAAATCCTCCCCATAGGAAATGAAAATGCAACATAAAACACATTCTAAATGGATGAAAATGAAGCTAAGGAAAACACTGCTTACCTGGCACTGACGGTGCTCGAAATGGTCCACTGGATTGGTCGCAATCGCCAACTGAAAGTCGCACTCCAAAAATCCCTAATGTCGCTCTCCAAAGGTAAAAAGTGAAAAGTAATTTTTATTTTACCATTTTCACCATTTTATAGCTTTTTGACCCTAAATAGGCTTTAAAAAGTCATTTTATGAATATTTTCATGAATATTTGTGTCGAAAATGGGTTTTACGCCGATTTTTTGTGCAGCGATAGGTGTTTATGAAGCTTTCATGGCGAAACAAGTTGTATTTTATACTTTTTCGGATCGGTAAATACATGAAAAAGTCACTTTGGAGTCAACTTTTTCTCTTTTCTGACTCTCTAAACGTGAAAAGAATTCCGAGTTGGTCCTCTCGACTCGTCAAACAGACATGAGAGGCAGTCGTCTTTAAACCCTTTTCAAACCGTTTAAAAAACGAAAAGATCGTCAGACCCTTGTCGTTTCCGATTCATTAACAGTCATGAAGCGATGTGGTTTTGATCACTTTTTACTTTTTCAGATCAGAGTCACTACTTATGAAAAGTACTCCTCTGTCGTAATGATCGGGCGGTTCTTTCGAGCATGGTTTTATACTTTTTCGGGCTCGAGAGACAAAACTTTATGAAAAAGGACACCCCTAGAGTTTCCTTTTCGCCGTCTTTTCAAACTCTCTAAATATGAAAAGACGCCGAGTTCTTCCTTTGTCAGACTCATTAAAAACTTAATGACATCGGATTCCGTCGAAATGATGCCTCTCAAGCATATGCTATCCCTGTCAAGCTTGCCATCCAAAAATAATCGGGGTACTCGCTAGAAATTGTGGGGGAATAAAGGAACCTTAATCATCATCGTGTCGGCAGTATGTCGCTCTTGAACATGGCACTCGTCTGCGTTCATGTCTGGGTGGGGATATCTCATTTTGTTTCACACTTGCCTTCGTGGGTTTGGGTTATCCTATTTGAGCATTCATCTGCTCATCGCCTTGTCACCATGACCCCTGATCATTTGATGTCAAATACTGCCAAGTCCACTATCGTGCCGCCAATATGTTGAAGAGAAGCTGACCTCTGCAGAATACTCAACCTCCCTCTGATACTTCACACAAAACATTTTATCCTCCCCTGTCTCGTGTCGATGATGTGGGAAACATTATGGCCCACCTTCGATCAAGGTCACTTCCTGTCGACTTCAGCTCATTATCCAGGAAGTTGACTTAGAGACTCCCTTCAGGTACCTTGGAGCCTGCATGCCTCAATGGCAGGTTCTTGGTGTTCGACTCGAGGTTTTCATCATTGGCCTCTGATCGGATGATTCTACGGGTGTTCGACGCCGGCTCACTGATTCGCACGCCGTGGATTGTACCTATAGTACCTTGAGGACCATTGTCATTATTGGTGGTACCTCTCGCGTTTGTTAACAGTTTTCATCATTGGCTGGTAATCAGATGGTGTTCTCGCATGTTCGACTTCGACTCTTATATTCGCATGCTTGAACTTGTACTTTGTTCGGGTCGAGTTGGAGCACAAGACCCTGGATTTTGTATGTTGAGATCCAGGCTGCATTTTGTGGATTATTATAATCACTACATGACTCATTCACTGGATGGTTGTGACCATACCTGAGTCTATTCATTGATCCTCATCGGATGGCTGCGTCCATACCTGGGATTCAATTTTTTATGTACTCTACTATGGATGGTTGCGCCCATACCATGTACATCATGTATTTGAGCTATCAATTGTACTTCGTGCAGGTTCTCCAGCGGCCGTGTTTTCAGTCGACCATGTTCTTGTAAAGCACTTCACCCCTCTCTCTCACGGGCTTCATGCTTTAGGGGGCATCTGTTACACAGTATTTTATCACCGTCCCTGTTACCCCTTCTCCCGTACATTGGAGGACCTATTCCGGGACCTATGAGAAGTGACATAACTTGAAAACACCTGCATTGTATCCCTTAAAGTATGTACTCCATATGCCCTGAAGACACCTTCTGCAAAATACCCAAAAATATAGCCCTTTCTCCATTGGTGTTGTTCCAGAGTGTACCACTCGCGCCAATGGGAGAAATCCTCCAAAGAGGGCCCGCCAGCTGGCGCTCTGTCTTAGAGTCGCACTAGTGCCAACCCAGTTGGGTAAAGCTTTTATCAAACAAACTTCCGAAGGTTCCTTCCACCCTATCCATGAACTGATTCCAGTTTGAGTTGGTTCAGTTGGGCTTCGTATCTCCCAAGGAGGGAAGTAGTTCTCCACCTCTCATGGAAGCTTCCTAATGATAAGGACAATCCCATGAATCAAGTGGATGGTCTTATCTACTCCTCCTACCTCTATATAAGCTTGTTCTTTCCCCTTTGACAAGCTAGTTAGTAATTCTACTTTTCAAGCCCCCAAATCTAAGTCCCAAAGTCTGAGAATTGCTAAGCTCATCTTGCAAAAGGCGTTGTTCATCCCTATGAGGCTAAATCTTTAAGGAGGAGATCCATGTCCAAGTAATCAAGGAGAGAGAGGCTTGTTCCCGTCCCTTACAAGCTTTGCAAGGCATGTGTTGCTAATTCACCCAGCCAAAGGAGGATTTGACGTCAGAACTTGGTTGTATTCTCTTTTGTTTATCAATAATAATAGACGACTATCATTATGGTTCCATTCATGTGTCTTTATTATGATGTTTGAGTTGTATCCTTTCTGACTGATACATAGTTGCATTTCTTGGATTTTATGCTTGTATATGCGTTGTTCTTTGCATGTGCAGGTGTCTATTCACAGGGATCGTGAGGATTGTGACCAGCTGAAGCGAAAGAATAGAAGCGACGACTCTTCTACGAATATAAGCGTTGGATTCGAGGTAGGCTCTCATCATTGGCCTTTACTTTGCAATTAGGAACCTACGTGTTAGCATTGTTTGATTGTTGTTATACCCCATTTAGGCTAGTGGGATCGCCTCTGTCCGTAGAGGGGATTTACCTACACAACACTGATGATACAGACAAAGGTAAAGCACCTGAATCCGCTCACTATGTTGAGGCACAATGTAACATTGGAGTAAATGAAGATTTGTTTAATGCTTCACTTACTTCCTGGAAAAATGATTGGTTGCTTGATCAGGAGCAACCTGTCACATGACTCATAGAAAAGATTTTTTTGAAGATTTCACTGACAATGTTGATGGAGCAATATACTTTGCAGATCAATCAAAAATCAAGCCATCAGGGCTTGGCACAATCAGGCTTAAACTATCTGGTCTTCCAGACTTTCTTCTGGATCATGTTCTATATCTCCCACAACTCAAGAGAAACTTGCTGTCCTTGGTCCACATCTGCCAGCAAGGTAACTCCATTCATATGCTTGATGGCAAGTTTGAGGTAAGAAAAGCATCTGATCACTCACTTGTCATGAGGGGAATAGAAGAAGAAAGGCTTCTCAAACTGCAAGGAACGTCTGCTCATGCACAACATTTCTCATACAATTCTCATCATGAAGAAGGTACACTTCCATCAATTTTATTATGGCATGCTAGATTTGGACATTTCAATTATGACAGTCTCCGCTTATTGAAGAAAAATGGTGTTGCTGGTTTGCCTACAATTCCTAGAAAACTTAAGCAATGTGATGCTTGCATTCTAGGAAAGCATAGCAAATAGTCTTTTCATGATTTGCATTCAAGAGCACATAGGAAACTTGAACTCATTCATTCAGATTTATGTGGTCCAATGCCTGTTTCTTCTGCAAATGGAAATACATATATCATGACGTTTATTGATGACTACACCAAAAGGTGTTAGGTTTATTTATTGAAGAACAAATCTGATGCTTTCCAAGCATTCAAGAATTTTCATAAATGGATTGAAAATGATGCACAATCTCATATTGGATCTATTCGCACTGATAATGGAAAAGAATATACATCAAATGAATTTGAAACTATCTTCGACAACATGGGATCAAACATCAAACAACTGTGCCTTATAATCCCCAACAGAATGGTGTAGCTGAAAGAATGAATAGAACAATCTTGAATATGGTACGATCCATGCTTTTCTTCAAAAATGTAAAGATAATGTTTTGGGCTGATGCTATTCTATGTGCTGCATATATAAAGAATAGATGTCCTTCTAATGCTATAAGAAACAAGACTCCTTATGAATTGTGGTATGGACATGTTCCTTCGGTAAAACATCTCAGGATCTTTGGTTCCACTTGTTATGCTTTGATACCAAAGGTACATTGAAACAAACTTGGTGCTAGAAGTCGTAAGTGTATCTTCTTGGGGTATTCAAACACTTCCAAAGCATACCGCCTCTATGATGAAGTAAATAAAAAGTTTGTTGTATCTAGAGATGTAATTTTTCTTGAATCATCCAAATCTGACAATGTTGTTGAGCGGCAACTTGATCGCTTGGATAGATTCGAAAAAACGAAATCATTTCAAGAATTTGATAATCAGATTCCACATCTTGAAGGGGGGATTCCTATTCTAGATCAACATGTGGAATCTTCTTCTGAAGAATACTCTCCCCCGACTGAAACTCCAACAACGGATGATGCTTTAAGTGATGTATTTGATAGAATTGGGAGACTCAATCTTGATTCACTCCCAACTCAATCAACATAGCAGCCTGGACCATCTCAGAAAGGTCCCCCAAAGTGGCTGACAAAGACACTTGAAAGTATTCATCCTGATGAAA
>APFE030288704.1:241452-278795 GCA_000404065.3 Pinus taeda | reverse complement strand
AAAGCCATCAAAGACTTCAGAGTTTATATTTTGTATTCACATGTGATTGCCTATGTCCCAAACTCTGTTGTAAAAGACATATTAACTCAAGAGGGACTAGAAGGCAAAAGAGGAAAATGTATTGCCAGTATTCTTGAATATGACATTGAGATAAAACCCACAAAGCTGATAAAGGGACAAGGTTTAGCCAAGCTAATGTCTGAAACAAATTTTCAGGCCTTAGACATCAACCAGCTGGACAATGAATAGGAGCTGGCGACTCCACAGATCAGTGAACCTTTTTACAATCCCCATGGTATGCCGATATTTGCTATGTATTGTTAAACCTGTGTGCTCCCCCAGGATTGTCCAGAACCAAGAAAAGATTTTTGAAGATGAAAGCTCTAAAGTTCTGTGTCTTAGATGGTGCCTTGTTTTGGAAAAATCATGAAGGAATACTGCTAAACTATTTAACCATAAATGAAACCAACAGCATCATAAAAGAGTTCCATGCAGGGGACTGTGGAGGGCATCTATATTGGAAGTCCACTGCTGACAAGATTGTAAGGGTTGGTTGTTATTGGCCCTCTCTATTTGCAGATGTCAAAAAAAAAATTGTCTCATGTCACAAATGCCAAATCTTTGAAGGAAAAAGAAAACTGTTGCCTCTGCCCCTTAAGCCCATCTCTACCGAACAACCTTTTCAACAATGGGGTCTTGACTTCATAGGTGAAATCCATCCCTCTTCTTCATGCCAGCACAAGTGGATTTTAACAGCCACCGACTATTTCACCAAGTAGATTGAGGCCATCCCATGTAGGCAAGCCAATGACTCCACTATTATCTGATTCCTTGAGGACAATATCCTTTCTAGATTTGGATGCCCTAAGAAAATCATCACTGACAATGCTGCTGCCTTCAAATCCAGAAAGATGATGAAATTCTGCCATAAATTTCACATTACCTTGGGCCACTCTTCAGCTTATTATCCTCAAGGTAATGGCTTGGCCGAGTCATCCAACAAAAGCCTCATCAACATCATAAAGAAAGTGCTGGAAGAAAACAAAAAGAGTTGGCATAGGAAGCTCACAAATGCCCTGTGGGTAGACAGACTTTCAACCAAGAAACCCATTGGGATGAGCCCTTATGAGCTAGTATATGGCATGGAAGCCAGATTTCCTTCATCTTTGGGCATTCCTACTATCAAACTGTTACAGGAGATTCAAGCTGAACCAAATGACATTCAAATAAGAATTAATCAGACCATTCACCTTCAGCAAACCAGAGAGCAAGTGTATGACAGAGCTCAGATTTTGCAGGAAAAGCTCAAAAAGATGTTTGATAAGGGAGCCAAGGCTGAGGATTCTGTGTTGGCAGCAAAGTTCTAAGGTGAGATTCACGAAGAGAAGACAAAGGCAAACATGCTAAGTTTGATTTTCTTTGGAAAGGTCCATTCATTATCAGCGCAATGCAAGGCAACAACACATATTTCCTAAAATCTGAAGATGGTAGCACAGCTTAAGAGGGCCCTGTAAATGGCCGAATGTTAAAACATTATCATGATCCCTTTTGTTGAAGATCTCCCAACAAGATCATGTCTGTACATAAATGTTTGTATATATCAGCATTTTATTTTATTTTGTATATAAAATTCCAGGCAATAGAGCACACAAAAGAAAGCAGGCAGTGCTACACAGGTCACAGACATTTCAGTTGAGGGAAATTGCTGTTCTCATTTCCACAATTTCAATTATCCGACAGTCAGCACCAAAAAATTTCAATTTACAGCAACAATAGAAGATCCAGGCAGTCTGACCTATTGTTCTTGACTTTTCACAAGGAAAAGCCATACCCAAGTGGAGCCACTGTTAGCCTCATGCTGCAGCAGGTTACTCATCTTTCATGATTAACATTTTTACATGCCAAATATGCCATTCTTTGCATGCTGCAATGTTCCATATTTGCTACAGAAGCCAAAGAAGGATGCCAGGGGAATGTGCCAGTTCAAGTGCCACTGTTGTGTTCCAATTTTGATGTACTAGTCCATTTTTGAAGAATTTTTGGTTAAAAGGAGGTCCAAACAGTTTAATCTTGGTCTCCCTAGGTTTCAATTTCCTGTTTTAGAATATAGAGAATTAACATCTGTCCAAACAGCTTAATCTTGGCAGATTCCTAGATAGGTAGAGAAGCAAGGGTGCTCGATAGCTTAATCTGAGCCCCTGGATGAAATAAGTGTAGATGTAGATAGGAGGACAGAAAAAGAAAAAGTTGAAAAGCTGGGTCTGCAAGTCTATGTGCACCCAAACCAAAAAGAAGAAAAAATGCTAGGTAAGTAGGCTGGGTAGGTATTTTTGAGGTTGCAGAATGTTGATTTGTGATCAATTTCATGTTTTCAAGTGTCATATCTATTCAGATCACAATTATCAGGCAGTGGCCATTTGAAGGACTCAAGCGAGGCATGTCTAACTCCCCCTTCTTCCTCCTTCCCCAAATCATTCACTAACTTCCCAAAGAGGTCAAGATCTGCTTGATATCTCTTTGTTTCATCATTTTCATATCAATTGCCTTGGTAAAGATCTTCTTTGCCCAAGGAATATTCATACTCCCCTTATAAATCATTTTTCCCCTTAATAGCCTAAGATTCACATACTTAGCACTTTCTTATCACCTGTCATATTAACTATTAACTTTTACTATATAGCTCCCTACCTATTTCCCCCTTCCCCTACTAAAAAACTATGTTAATAACTCCACGATATACATATCCCCTCCCCTTGGTTGAAAAATGACCATAAGTATCCCTTGGGAATTACTAAGTTTGTCTGAAACTTAGTAAGAAACCTCATGTTGTTGATAAAAACCCCTTCCAAATGCATTGAGACTCACTCCTATGCATAAAAACCCTCTTTCCGCCCTTATCCTAAAGTCATGCATGAAAATATTTTACCTCGCGCACATTCAACCCCAAAAAAACCCACTTTTCCCAAAGTTTTCCACCCCCGCCGAATCAAAAATTAAAATTAATTGGCGTGCAGGCCCCCTTCTTATCCATCTGCCACCTTGTCTTATCCGCCAGAGCCCGAGATCTGCGGTGGGCGGGTCTTTTTGTGCCCCAACATGCCGAAGGTTAGCGCCCGGGAGATCGGCGGTTTTACCGTCGTACTCCCACCATGCGTCGCCCTCCCAGCTGTGGCGGAGCCCCCCCTGCCAATACCACCCAAGCACAAAAGCGGTGCGCCACAAACCGGAAACCGCCCTCCCCTTGCATGACATAAGCACCACGTCACCCGCCAAGTTGCCGCCATCTCACCCCTTCCTGCCTGCGTCGGCCTGCCACCGTACTGCCACATCATCACCCCGTCGTACTGCCACGTCACCCTACTGACGTCATCATGCTGACATCATCACCGTACAAGAGGGTCCCACTGCTGACATCATGCTGACGTCATCTGTCGTACCGCTGACATCAGCAGCTGAAAAAACCCGCAAGTGCAAAATTGAGGCTTCGTAGGCCCAGAATGAAATTCTGAGGCATTTTTCGATGCGTGATTAGCGCTTAGCACTAATCGCACATCGCTACAGGAAATGGGCCAAATTGGGGAATCTTTAGGGAATCTTTTGATTCCTCGGCCATTTTTGTGTCGAAAAGAGCAGAAAAGGCCCGACTTTGCAGTTTTAAGCGTATCAGCAGAAAGAGAGATGTCCTGGTTCAAGTATCAAAGTGTATCAGAGCAAAAGCAAAGCCAAAATTAATGTCAAAGAGTATCAAGATGCGGCAAAGTGTATCAGTAAAGATCTATCAGCGGCCCAAAGCAGGAAAACAGTAAAGAACCCTCCAGCAAATTCAACAAAACAGTAAAGGCCATCAAAGAACTCTCAAATCACACTTATTGTACATCACAGTCACATGAGATCAGTGGACCACAACTCAAAGCACAGTTATTGCAAAACCACTGCACCAGGTCACCAAGGACACCATATTAACTCATTTTGATCCAGTTGTCTCTGGCACAACCCAAAGGATATTTACTTGCATTTAATTTCAGCACAAGTTTAGGTTTAAAAGCTTTTCCTGAAGACTTGTTTAGGTCAGCTGTAATAAATACTTTTGGATATTTTACCTATAAAGACTGCCCTGAACAATGTAATGAGGGTTGGTTTCTGTTGGTTGGATGTTTTGCTTAAGCAGAGACTCGCACTGTATATCTGATCATTTCTATAATCAGAGACTACTTACAAGCTTGGAGAATGAATTGTGTATTGTGTTTAATGGTTGAAGAGTGACTGTGGAATTCTTGTGCTGGTACATGACCCAATAAGTGTTTCTTACCTCTGTTTTCCCATTCATATATCATTATCTAAACAACAGAAAGGAAGATTATCTTAGAACTTGTTTAATTGCACTCTATGCTCAATTTTTGTTGTTTCTTTATGTTTTTCATCTGTTTTAGGCATAAATATGAACTCCACATGGCTCATATTTGCCCTAATTCACCATGTATGACAGTTATCTAGGGATTCTTAACTGCCCCTAGATAGACCTCATTTTCTTTCCCTCTGTTAAGTTGATTGAGAGATTCTTAATTGCCTCTCATTCCTTACATTTCACTCCATCTCTTTAGCTTGAAGGTTGTTTCATGTGCAGCTACCTTGCTCCATATTCCTCTTATGATCAAGAAAGACTACCTGCGGTCCTACTCCTTGACTCCATGCCCAATGGTTTGAAACTTATCACTCTATGCATGCCTCTCTACTTGAAAGCATCTTCCTTCCATTCAAACGCCATCCAAACATAAACAAAACCCATTGAACCCATAACTAGCCTAAAATCATCATCAACAAAGCTAAATCATCAAGAGAGAGCCCTCTCTGATTGCAGGTGGGCTAGAACCTGTAATCCAAAGATTGGTTTGTGGTTACCTTGGTTGTATCCCTTCAGGAGCTCAGGGACAACCTGAGTGATAACAAGTGTTGGGATTGCTTCCGCGCTCTAGTTTTTGCTTATGGCCCTATAGGCCCATCGAACCACTCGTACGCATAGGTCCCATTCAGTTCGTCTTGCCTAGTGAAATTTGTTCATGATTCCACAGAGCTTTTTGAATGCCCCAACATGGAATTATGGTCGCTTTTCTTGTTGTCACGTCTAGTTCTAATTTTCGATCCTTAGTCTAGGACGTGCTTGCACAACACACTTCTGCACCCATCGACCTAGGTGGGCGCGCACGCTGCTTTGTCCTGGCTGCCTGAATTTCATTTGGGACTTCCAAACCGTAATCGCATCTGTCTTGTACATTCACACTAGTTTCCAATAGTCTTATGATATATACTCCACCATTGTGCAGGTGTCGCGTGCAATGCCGATTCCAACGCACTGTACTATTATTGTTCCAGTACTGTACTTTCAAATTCGTCTAATAATTCATCCATCGTTGTTACCCCATCATATGTTGATAATTCCCTTGCTTTTGTCATCACACACCGCAGTGATCTAATCATCATGTTGCAATTCAGCATTGTCACTTCGTGAAACCGGTTCTGCCAGCGTTCTACTTCTTCATCTGAATCTGAAGTACAGGAACTGTCACGTTCCCATGAGATTCTCCCATTTGCAATTAGGTTCACCCGATCCTGGTCTTGCGTCATTATCTGGTAGATGCAATCTAGCTCATCATCGTTGTCATTGTTGCGGGCAGATTCAGTGTAACGCGCTCCTTATGCTAGATCTAGCGGAACTACTACATGTAGGGACTTTTTCTCAAATATCATCTTCCACTTCTTCAGGTTGATGACTCCATTCAAATTAGTGACCTAGTCTATTCCTAGCAACGTGGGATAAGGGTTGTTGTCATCGATAATCTCTATTACTTCCAAGTCTGTTTGTGTGCTCGCGCCTTCGATATCCATTGTTACCCCTTGCAACCTCCCCATGGTTAAAATCTTCTGTTGGTTCACCATTCGCAATTAAATTGGGGACCATTGTAATGCAGGCCTGCCCATGCGTTCCCATTTCTACTTTGGTAACACATTCGGGTGTGAACCTAAGTCTAGGATTACCTGATCCATCTCATACTCGCCAATCTGTGTCGTTAATCTCATTTCCCTCCTGGTGTGCAATGTATGTTTTCCTAGTTTCCAGACTTCGTGCGCTTCACCCGACCTTGCTCACCTAGTGATCAGCTCCTGTAGTCCTTTAATTGCCTTATTGTCACACAACAACTTCATGCATGTCGCTAAAAAGGTAGTAAGCATAGAAGGATCCATTCCTGGCTTTGGTTGATCCTTACTACCTGAAGTAGAGGCCTCTCTTCTTAGCTTCCATAAATGTCTCCTTTGCGTGTTCCAAGTCAAACTCAAGTTCCTTTATAGGAGCCTTGCAAACCCATGTATCTTCCTCAAACTACTTTCCCTGATCTTCTTCGTTGGTCGCACTGCTTCTGAGCACCATATTCACATTGGGGTCTTCTTCACGCAGTTCAGATCTCATCATTTGAATATTTTGAGTCGGAGTAGGTTGAAGTACTCCTTTCTTGTGCATTTGTGCGATCAATGTAGGATAATCTACTGCTTCATGATCAAATTGATTACACTACGAACAAGATATTCTCGTTGGGTTGGTACAATCGTGAGCATAATTCCCTGGTCCTCCACAATTGTAACAAATTAACTATTTGTGGCCCCTTCATGGTCCCATTCCTCCTCGTCCTCGACCTTGGCCCTGAAATCCAACGCGCACCATCCCCACACCTGGGTCAACGCCTCGCGTTTTCGTCTGCATTCTATAGGCTGGGGTTCGCTCCATCATCAATTCGTAGCTACGATAAGTACACTCGTCATGACCCATCGACCTACAAAAATTACAAAATAGTTGCTGCAGATTCTGTGTATACTTTTGCAACAAATTACAATTATCCGTCATGTGTTTTCCTCCTATATGACAGATTGCGCACCAAAGCACGGGTGCTGCACTTGGCATTGCCTGTGCCTCCAGTCTCAACGGAATTGGTCCCCCTCCTGCCAAAGTAGTTCGTGAATACTGGACAATGGTCTTTTTCATGGCCTTGGCCCTTGTATTTTATGCACCACACTTCTTTGCACACCTCCAACCGGGGTACCCTATCCTGCTTCAAGCTCTGCATCTCCAAGCATAGATTTTGTAGTTGTGCGTGGATTTGTTGCACTCCCAACCCTGGATCCTGTATCGGGTTTCATGCAACCTCATTGCCATTTCCAACGCTTCTACCTGGGTTGAAATCGTCTCCTATGACAGCTCCATCCTTAGATGTGGTGTCAAAGAAGCCACAAACCATGTGTGGTGTTGCGCATCCGTTAGTGTCATATTAGCCTCGCAGATCGTACTCTTCAGCTGCTGATCTAGATCCCAGGGGTTCTCACCTAGAAGCATCACGATCTCTTTGAAATTGATGATTGACTGTGTCTCTAATTTCGGTGGGCTAAATTTTCTGTTCAGCGCATTCTGGATCTCCGCTATTCCTACATTTGGGTGATCACTAGAGTGCTTGATATACCATGTCAACACGCGATCCTACATCGTGCTCACTAATGTAGCCTTCTTGATGTTGTCGTCAGTGGCCCCTTGTGCTTCCCACGCTGTTCTTACCACAAACCAGAACTGGTCCGAATCCTCATTCCCTACTCCTCTGAATACAGGTAGCTTAATCGCGCTCGCCATGCTAAACTGCGGGTTTGCTGGAGGTGGGGTGGTTGAAGATGAAGGTGAATTAGGTGAAGTGGGTGACGGCATAAGTGGAGGTTTTAACTGCGGAATGTGCTACCTTATCAAACTAACCGCACTTCTCTGAGAAACCCAAACGTGCTCTTCCTCGCTCTCTCACGAAGGTGAAATTAAGGGACTGTTTCCTAATCCTTCGGTAGCCTAGTAGATCTTTCAGCTCCGTGTCATTCCGAACATTAATGTATTCGCATCACCCGTTTTTCACATAAAAGCATCTTAATCTAGGTATTCAGGGATTTAATGTATCTACCTCGTAGTCCCTTGAGAAAACATCGTTCTGCTTCATTGTGGCTCACGATCATGTCTATCGCAAACTCAATGATGAATCCCCCTATTATCCGGTCAAGCCAATGGTCTACCACCTGTGTGATCTTATCTTCTGATGCCTCTAGTCTGTGCACTAACTCTGGAGTCCACACTATTGGTTGATCGAGCTTGTACCTTCCCTGGCTGTCGGCTAACCTCGCGATCCAATCGTACAACTCTGATGGAAAGGATGCAAAGAAGATCTCGTGGATTTTTGTATACACGTAGCAATCCAACCACATTTTCTCAGATAGTTTCAAAGTTTTGTTTTCTTGTATCAGAAACTCGTGAATCTTCTGATCCAACCACTTCAATTTCCTTCTTCGTGGGATTCCATTGTTCCAACTCAGACAACCCTTAGGTAGATCTCGGTCCCGACAACGGAACCATTTGTTGGCTTGTTGGGGCCTGACACAGGTTCAGAAGTGGTTTAGCCAAACAAATCTCGAAACTACCGGCCCTTTCAGCAACAGTCCGCTGTGCGCGGACTGAGGTCTCACCCAAGGTAGTATGGGAGGGTGTTGGAACCAGGTTTCCTCACCCTAGGGATGTCTTGATGAAGTCTTGGAAGTTTGTGAACCAATCTTGTGCTTGCGCTGCTCCGCACAGTTGTTTGACCTTCACATATCTCTATAAAGTGTGCATAGAGGCGTTGTCTAGATTCTTTGTCCTTACTGTGTTATTATTATAGATCTTAATTAATTATGTGGGCCCAACATTCTCATCAATCATTCAACATTCATAATAAGTGTGCACAATCATAAACTGTAAAGAGATGCAAAGTTATAATAGAAGCATAAATATGCAGATCTACAAGTAGATGCACGATATTTCAAAATCAACTTATCTTTTATTAATCTTTTGTTCCATTACAATCCAAATCTGCCCTGCGCACTCAACTGCAAGGGCCTGTGCACACAGCTGCAGACTCTACTAGGCCTCTGCGCACTCAGCTGCAGAGCCTCTTCCTACTACTACAACCCAAGACTCAGAATTACAGACTCAGAGTGAATTCCTTATTCCAAAGTCATCTATGACTTAAATCCCGACCTAAAACTAACTTTACACTTAGAGCCTCGCTCTATTTATACAATCCCATGGTCTGTGGACCATGGGTAGGCCAACACATTCTATATTAAATTATATTATTTTAGGGCAGACAACCTTAGACTCTTGTTCTCTGCGCCCACTTTTTGCAGGGTCTTTACCCTAGAGTGACCAAAATTTGGGCTACAAGCCCCAAAAACCCACTATGGGGGGATCTGCTGCCCAACAGACTCCTTTGGTGATCGATTTTTCCCTTAGTGGTTTCCTTTGCTTTAGCACTTTTCACCTCTCAAATTGAGCTTAGTTGACCTATTCAGAGAGTGATTGACCTTAGGAAAACATTTTTTTAGCTTGGTTGGGTTTCTTGTGTCGTGTTTTGGTCAAAATAGCCCCAACGCTTTCCCTGTTCTGAGACATAGCACTTCAACGCACCTGTCCCTTCTTTGTGCCTACCATGTAGTGCACTGGTGTCTATTCTGCACCTATGTTGATCCCATATAATGAAAACAAATTCATTCCTTTGCCTTTCTCTTCATTCTACTTTGGTCCAAAAAGTTTTCTTGAGTCTTTGAGTTTGTTTGTGTCTCTATAAAGCTAATCCCTTGCATGAAAATTATGTATAAAAATATGCACAAAGCTAGGTATCAAAGAATCTTAGCGACATCAGTACCATGGTTTTTTGTACCAATAAATTTAGGAATAAATGGAGTTCCTAGACATTTCCTCGCTTAGTGCAACAGAAGAAGCGAGACTTTGGATCTACGAATCTGAAGTAGGGAAAATCCACCCCCAACCCACAGAACAAAATCCAAATCCAAGGCGAGGTGACACAGGATAACCCATTGAATCAAAAATAAAATAATGACACCATGAAGACGAAGAAGGACACAAGGAAGTGGTGTCAATTCCACAAGAGACCCACTTACAACACGAGTGTCGTGGCAAGAAGTCACTAATGGCTAAGTTGAAGGCTTTGGAGTTAGATGCATGTTCTGGCTCAAAGTCAGACCCTAACAAAGGGAATGACAAAGGGAAGAAAATTATTGATGCAAATCCTAGCACCATTGTTTCCACCACCAAGGTCTAGAAAATTGAGCCTGAAGACCCAAAGAAAGGGGACCATCTCATCCACTCATAGATGTGGGTGAAAGGGTCATCGTTGCAGTTCATTGCCAACAACAAGAGCCAAAAGAACCTTATCTCAATATAATTTTTTAGGCATTTGAGCCTACCAACCACACCACACCCATAACCATACACCATTGGGTGGCTCCACCAAAGACAATATCTATGCGTCACCCATCAGTGTCACCTTCCCTACAACATCAAACCCTTCAAGGATAAGGTACTATGTGATGTTGCTCCTCTTGAATTTTGTGATGTATTATTAGTCCAACCATACTTGTCGAAGCGTCATGCTATGTATGATTCTAGGCCTCACACTTTTATTATTACTTTAGGAAACAATTTATACATGATACTGGAGGTATCCCTCCCTACCACCATCTCATTGATCTTTTCTAAGTAATGCAATAAGATCATCTCTCAGACCGTGAAATTCATTTTCTTTCTGATTTGATCTCAAAGTAAGGGGAAGATGGGGTCCACATCCATGACCCCTGGGAAGGATTACTCCACACAACATAAACAGGTGGATAAGGTTGTGGAAGAATACAAGTACATCTTCTCCTCACCCATAGGGGTACATATGCACTGTTAGGTCAAGCATTCAATCGATATGACTCCTGAAGCACCTCTACACAATGGGCCAATATATTGTCGCTCCATTTTGGAAAATGAAGAGATCAAGTGGAAAATCCAAGAGTTCCTTCAAAAAGGGCACATCTGACCAAGTTCCTCACCTTGTGGGAACCTGATTGTGCTTGTACAAAAGAAGGATGGGACCTAGAGGATCTGCATTGATTATCAAGCACTCAAAATTATCGTTGTCAAGAACAATGATCAAATCCCATGGATTTATGACCTTCTAGATCAGCTCAAGCGGACCAATTATTTCAACAAGATTGATTTGATGTTTGGCAATCACCAGGTTCCAATAGATCCCACAGATGTGTGGAATACTATCTTCAAATCTAAGGAAGGACTTTTAATGGTTGGCCATGCCTTTCAGTTTGAAAAATGCCCCTGATACTTTTATGAGGCTGATGGATGACATCTTTTGGCCCTTCACCAATTCATTCATTTTTTTATATCTAGACAACATCATCTTCTTTAGCAAGAGTTCAAAAGAGCACTTGCAACACATTTAGCGGGTCCTTCAAACCCTATGGTAGTACAAAACCTGTGCCAAACTTGTAGAAATGCACCTTTTGCATGAGTTAGGTCCAATATTTGGGTTACATCATAGATGAGCAAGGCATGAATGTGGATCTGGCTAAGATCCAAGTCATTTGGGATTGGCTAACCCCGACCACTCTAATAGATCTTCACAACTTTTTAAGCCTTGCAAATTTTAATCGGAGGTTCATGTTGGGATTATCCCATATCACTTTCTCTTTGAGCAAGATTACTAAGGGCGGAGCGAAAGAATTTTTTTCCTAGTTTAAGTCCCAGTAGAAGGTGTTTGTTGAGTTGAAACACCACCTCTTCTTTGCACCTGTAATCACATTGCTAGACCTACAATAACCATTCGAAATTGAGACAGATGCCTCTGACTATGCTATTGGTACAATCCTCACCCAACACGACCATCTGGTGGCCTATCATAGCGAAAAACTTTCTGATACAATTTGGAAGTACCTCGCCTATGATAAAGAGATGTATTTTATCATGCAAGCTTGTTTGCAATGAAACATTACATTCTAGGGAAGGAGACGGTCATCCACACATGTCACTGACCTCGTCAGTTTATATAGACATAAGGGAAGTTGCAGAACTATCGCCATCAGAATTGTTCTACATATATGCAACAATTCCACTTGAATATCAAATACAAGAATGGAAGCACCAATCAGTGGTAAATTGCCTCAATCAACCCCTAATTGTAGAAGTGACTATTGTTCTCAAGTCTTGTGGCCATGAGACCTCTCAATCCTCACAACTATACAAAAATGATCTAGAGTTCGCCACCACATAGCAGATGCTAGTGGATGGCAAGAAAGTTTCAGATTTCCACATCCAGGATGCTTTTATTATGCTACCTGGGCCACATTTTTATTCCTTCAAGTGAGCGGGAAAAGTTGATTTGGGAGGTGCACTATAGTGGGGTCATAGGACACTTTGGTGTGAAGAAAACTCTAGTCGTATTGCAAAAGTATTTTTATTGGCAAAAAATCTGACAGGATGTTGGAAAATATATCATATCTTGCACTGCATGTGCCATCACCAAGCCAACCATCAAGAAGAAAGGCATGTACTCTCCTCTTCCTAATCCTAGCCAACCCTGGGAATCCATCTCCATGGACTATATGTCTGGCCTACATTCTACCAAGCATGGAAATGATAGTGTATTTATGGTTGTGGACAAATTTTCTAAGATGATTATATTGGTGGCCCGCAAGAAGAGTATCACAATAGAGGACACTACCAAACTCTTCTTTGAATGAGTGTGGGTATATTGTGAGATCCCACATACCATTATATCAGATCGAGATAGTAGGTTCTGGGGTACATTTTGGTTGATCCTCTGGACACTACTAGACAGCAAGCTCACCAAGTCCACTGCATTCCATCCCCAGACTGATGGCTAGACAAAGGTTTTCAATAGGATGATAGTTCACATAATCCACATGTACAACACTAAGAATCCACGAGCCTGGGATTAGATCCTTCCCTATGTGAAACACAACTATAACGAATCTCTCCATAGCTCGATTGGTCGCAGTCCCTTTCAAGTGGGTCTGGGATTTCAACAACTGTGTATAATTTATTTTGCAATGCCTCATGCAACTACACAGATAGAATGCACACGTGTACATTATGAGGTTGATAAAGCAACCAGGTTTATTGAACACATCTAACACATCCTCCAATAGGTTCATGACATCTTGGATAAGTCCAATGCCAAGTAATGGAAACATCATGATAAATATCAAGTGCCACATAAGTTTCAGGTGGGTGACAAATTTTGTTTGCATTTGCAGAAAGAACAGCTTGCATGAGCAGATCAGAAGATCTGACCACTCTGATACAGACTTACACCATCACCAAGGTTGTGGGTGATAATTATTTTGAGCTCAACATTCCCCCATTTATTGGTCTGTGCCTAGTGTTCAATATGGACCGCCTTTGGCCATACTTTCCGCCATTGTTGGACACATCAAACAGTGTAGAACAATGAACACCAACAAGGCTCAACCTAGACTGCATGGAGTAGGCCACATCTGATCAAATTATAAACACACAAATTAATACCACTCGCTAACAAAGTATCCAATAGTATCGTGTTATCAAAGTTGGCCAACTCCTACACCAAGGCAAGTGACTCACTGGGGACCAAGTTCAACAGAAGTTTCCCCATCTCATGGAGGCACTCAATGCAATGGGGACCATTGCTTCCTAAGGAGGGAGGACTGATCCAGGTGGATATTCATGGCCACCTAACTATTCCACTTGGATCTCCACCATTGTTTCTTTCAGTTTCCTTAATTGTAGCGCAACTTACTATTTTCATTTTTTCGGGCCCTAAACTTCCAACGCTATTTTGAGGGCCTAAAAGATGTTTTATGGGAAAACAAAGAGACCATAAAATTTCAAGGCTAGTTTAACAAAAAAAATTAGTCTCCTCTTCGAGATCTTCAAAACGAGATATTATGATAGTCAAATAAATATCGTATTCCAAATTTACAACCCTAAAAGGTTGGCATTCCAACTAACCCAACAAGACCCACAAGTTTTTGAAACTTCATCTCCTAAGGTTTGAAGTGCCAAAATTTTTTGTGAGAACTACTTCAGTATATGTGTGCTAATGGCAGTAGAATGAGAAGATCTATTTGTTGAAGTAGTGTTTTGATTAAGAAATTCAGATTGCAGACCAGAGAAGCCAAGAACTGTAGCAAAGTTATTGTAGATATGGAGAGCTTGGTATAACTCCATATTTGAGACTCTCACTTTTGTTTTACAGGTGTTGCTAGTGTATTTGGCACATAGCCATTGTGTTTTATGTTGTTGATTGTATTATGCAGTAATCCTATTTTGGATGAGTGTTTGATGGTTTTTTTTTTAGGTGATGGTGATTATGCTATTCAGATTTGATGCATGCATTGTGGCCATTATTTTTCTTGAGTACAGATCATATGATTGTTTTAATTTTATTTTATTTCTTGATGATGCCTTGTTGTTGGATATCGTATTGCAGAGCTTAATCGAGTTGAGAAGAAAGTCTTGGGATCCAGTATGAAAATATATGAAATGAGGTCCAGACTCCACATAGAGTAGAGTAGTGACTTCATGGGTGTGGGGCAGTGATAGTGAAGTTTCAGCAAAAGGAACAATTTCTCCATCTAATTAGAGTTTGGCGAGGATTGTTGATCATGGTGGCTTTCAACATATGGTAGTCTGTAGGTATGTATGAGATCAAGTCTCCTAGCTGATGGGAGTAAGAAATTCTATGTAAAAGACATATTTTGCTTAATAGAATATTTAGAGCAGCAAAACAACAGCAAGGGTGGGTTTTTGCTTGATGAAGGGTTTTCCACCAAATATCTTTTGTCTCTTATGTAGATGTATTTTGATGTGTTGTTATTGTTTCTCTCATGGTTATCTTCTTTTAGTAACTTATATGGTTTATGTTTATGAGACAATTTAATTTGTTGTTGGTTGAGACATATGTGACTCAGTAGAGAAGTTTTAATTGGTAAAAATTATTATGAAGTCACACTACTGATGCACACCCCTCCCCCCATCAGTGGTGCTCAAAGGTTTCCAACAAATTCAAGTTAGAGGGATTGGAGTTAAATTATGCATGTGTGATTGCTAAATTTTAGTAATGTACTTCAATTATTTTCATTTGTATTCAATTAATTGACCTCTAACTATTGAAAGAGTTAGTGGAAGGTCATTTGTGTAGTGGGACAATAGTTTAACTCAGATATTTGATAATTAACTAATCAATCAACCCAAAAAAACTAATGCATGCAAGGAATTCAAATTCCTCAACTGAAGTGGAGATGACAAAGCAGTGCAACATAAAGTGCAGACTAGTTTTGAGTGTACAGGCGTTGTATTATGAGTCACAAGATCAATCCTTAGGAATTGCGCAATCAATTTGGAGGAAATTCCTATTTTTTAGGGGCTAATTTACACAAAAATTGCGCAAGGAGATAGGAGGCTAGATGAAAAAATAATTGGCTAAGTGTTTTCAGAGTTACTCATTGAGCAGAGAAAACAATTATTTTTTTGCAAGATGAGCTCAGAGTTGGAGTTAGGAATTGTAATAGTTTCTTTGTTCAATTTATTAATGCAAAGAGGATTGAAGGGTTTTTCCTAGATAGGTTCCCCTAGAAAATCACTGTTTATTGTGGTTTTGTTTATTTCATGTCTATGCATGTTGTTTTAAAGTGTGATTTCAATTCCTCATATCAATAGAGTAGAATTGTGTCTCTTGTTTTCCACTTTGAAATCTTGAGCAGTTGCAATTTCTATCAAATTTCTACAATAATAACACTGGCCTCTTCTACTGTTTTGTGGATTTTAGAAAAGTTTTTTCCATTGTTCCTAGGACGAAGCTATGGAAGAGGTTGGAGGAACTAATGGTTCCTCTCGAGATGAGGGTTTTTGTGACAAGGCTATACGATAACTTTTTTTGCGAGATTAAGACCAATGAGGGTTGTTCAGAATAAATTAATTGCAATACCTCTTTGAGACTCTTGTCGCTCTTGTTATTTTATATGGATGTGATATTTGGGGTTGTAGTATATCCAGAAAATCATGGAGGAATATTGAGGAGATCCAAAAGCATTTATAGCCTGCAACCCCAAGATTAATTGATGTACTCCCTACCCTACCCTCCTGATTGAAGCCATCCTTTCCCTAATTGCAAGCATGACTATGACCAAGTATATCATGTATAAGAAGAATTTATACCACATGGAAGCCAAGAGGTTTCCTAAATTTATTTCCAACTCTAGCCAAGACCCCCACCTTCAGTGCAAGCTAGGATAGCATAAGGAAGCCCAATCTTGGCTATTCTATTGGGTGATAAAGTAGGAGGTCAACTTGCAAAATGAGGATAATATTGAAAATGTTATTACTTCTAAATTTAAGGAGATATTATGGAGCGATAAAGAGTTAGAAGGAAAATGGAAACTAAAATATTAGGAATCAACCTCAAACTTGAAAACTAGAATTATTTATCTGTCTTGACAAGTGTTAAGAAGAAAATGAACATTGTTAAGATAAGAACTAATTCTCATGAGCTCCATAGTGAAATTGGGCATTGGTTTACTCTCAAAATGCTATCGAAAGAAAGATTTTATGACCTATACTAGAATAAGAGGGTTGAAGATGAAAAACATTTTCTCTTAGATTGTCCAACTAGCCGAGTCTATTACCTATATGATAATAAGAGGGTTGAAGATGAAAAACTTTTTCTCTTAGATTGTCAACTTATAACCAAATCTATTCTAATTTTCAAAATGCCTACCTATTAATGCAACAAAACTATGGTGATTTAAGAACACTTCTCTCACTTCTTTTCAAGAGATTTTCTAAAAATTTTGTAAAAATATTTTGTAGCTTGGTCAGCAAGCTTAATTAAGATAGCTTATTCCAAACTTTCATGTTATTGTAATTCTGGCTCAACATGATTTTTGCTCCAATTTGTGTGGGATTTTTTTTATTGTTTTGTAAGGATAACCCAGAGCTTGGTATACACAGTTTAGTTTTTTTTTTTTTTTTTTTTAACTGTGGTTCACGGTCACAGAGTGGCCGCTACATCCACGGGAAAAAATCCGGGCAGTTCCACCTGAAGGGATCCACCCGTCCGCTTTTCTAGGCAAGCCTAACCCTAAGGGCGCCGAGGAGATTTGACCCCGTGACCTCCCAATTGGCAAGGTACTTAGCAACGGGAACTTGACCATTTGAGCTATCCCTTGGGGCGGTATACACAGACTTTTGTTTCCAATATGTATGAAATTTTTATTAGTTTTAAAATAATTTATAATAATATTAATTTGTATCATTTTTTTTATTAAAATTTTAAATTATAATTAAATCAGTGTTTAATTTTTATATAAAATTACATATTAATTATTATTAAAGACTTAATATTATTAATATTATTTGATTTAATTGAAAATAATTTTAGAGATTATTAGGAAACATATGAATTTTTTTTAAATATTATTTAAGTGAAATTATTTTTTTTATTTTTTTGGTATATAAGGAAGGAAGTGGTAGCCCAAAATTTATAAAGCTTATCTGTGAATTTAATAATAATTTTAAATGATGTAATTTTTTATTTTTATAAAGTTTTTTATATTAATCTCATTTTAATTATTATTAAATTAAACTAATTTGAATTCAATATTATTTAATTAAAAATATTAATAAATTAAAATAAAACGTAACAAAATAATAATAAATTTATTCAACTAATTTTTAACGGCTAATTCCTAACAACTATTTCCTAATGGGTAACTCTGGAACCAGATGCATCCTTGTTATTTAAACATCCTACATTAGATGGTTCCAAAAGTCCACCAAAAACTCATGATGTGATTAATCCGAAAGAATTTATCAAAATCAGCATGGATCACAAAAGTCTAAAATCAAGCACATTCTAAGTTGTTGGTCGATTTTTCGAACCAACTAATGTGATTTATCGGCACAAAAGATGAATCAAATTAGTTAGTTCAAAATCTCTAGCATCAATTTAAAATGTGATTAATCTGAAACACATTATCAAACTCAATATGGATTACAAAAGTTTAAATCAATTTGTTTGATTATTAATAATAAATAAATTATGAATAAAAAAATCAACATAGATCACAAATGTCTAAAATCAATTTATTTAACTAATAATTGTGTCGAGAGGCCCCTACAACCCAGTATATGAGGGAGATGATGTCACTTAACATAACGTTACATTAAAAAATATTAAAAAAATATGAGGAAGATGTTGTCACTAAAGTTAGTTACATTAAAAAATATTAAAAAAATATGAAGGAGATGTGGGAGATGTTGTCACTTAACATAAAGTTACATTAAAAAATATTAAAAAAATACGAGGAAGACGTTGTCACTAAAGTTAGTTACATTAAAAAATATTAAAAAAATATGAAGGAGATGTTGTCATGTAACGTTACATTAAAAAATATTAAAAAAATATGAGGGAGATGTTGTCACATGATGTAACGTTACATCAAAAAAGTATTAAAAAAATATATGTGTTGGCTAATATATATTGTATATGTTGAAGATATGTGTAACATTACTTTTATATATTGTATATGCTCAAGATATGTGTAAAGTTACTTTAAAAAAATTAATTAAATAAATAAATGTGTCAGCTAATATATACAATTTAAAAAGAGAATGATTAATATATAATTTTGAAAACAATATATATACAATTTAAAAAGAGATCGACTAACTTATTCATCTAATAACAAAGAAAATTAGGTAAAGGAAGAGTAGGATTCAATTGGGCATATTCTATAATAATAACCAGGTAAATTTTGTGATAATCAGGTAAATTTATATTTCATTCCATTCAGTAGTAGGAAGGTAAACTCAATATAACGGAAGGTGCTCTATAAAATTAGTAGGAGTGAGGGGAAATATTGAGTAGAATGTAATATTTAGGGTGGGGTGTGACCTGAAATATTAAGTACAATTTAATAAATTACATTTTAATTAGTATTTCTCCCCTCCCACTATTATTAGGTGGAGGTGGTTATAAATATTGCAGTAGTCTATAACGCGACTTTTTGAAAGTCTTTCCGGCAGATTTTTTTGGTCAAAATCCGGCAGCAATTTATTGAAATCCCAAGTTTGATAGCTAGTTTCTGCACAATCAATGGCTCCCAGGGGTTTTTCAGGGCGCTAAATCCAAATATGAAGTTAAAAAACCATTTTAACTGCTAAAAATCAAGATTTAACCTCATTTCTTCCGCCGGATTCCGTCACCGGAATCTCCAAAAAGTCGCATTATAGACAACTCCATAAATATTGGGTAACATATAATTTTGTAATATTATATTTTATGTAATCAATATATTTGTAACAATTAATATAGATATTTTGAGAAGAGTTATCTGCGGAAATCACATCATAATTCATTTGTTGACGCGTTTCCAACCAACCAACTTGTCCCAACGATGAACCACACTGGTTGGTTTGAAACACGTCGACAAATGAATTATGATGTGATAATTCATTTGTGGACGCCTTTCGAACCAACCAACTTATCCTGACGATGAACCAAACTGGTTGCTTCGAAACGCATCGACAAATGAATTATGACATAATAATTCATTTGTCCACATGTTTCAAACCAACCAACTAACTTGTTGTTATGATGTGATTTCCTCCAAAAAATCTTCTCAAAATATTGTTATGGATCACAGAAGCCTAAATTCAACAATTAATATATATGTGTTCCATCTATAAATTTAATTAATAAGCAAATAAAAACTTAATATTTACAATATGATAAGATTTTTAATCATGAATTTTTACCATAGATATTATTAACTTATAAGTAGGTTTTTTTACACTACCATGGGCTACTACCATGGTTTATCAATACCATGGCCCATCTAGACTTTGGATTATTATGTTATGGATCTAGGCTTTTAATTGTTACAATACCATGGGCCAATACCATGACTTATCAATACCACATGCCCAAAAACAATAACTTATTTTAATTATTTTATTCTAAGAGAAAAATGTTATAATTACTTTTGAGGTATATCTAAACCCTCCATCCTCACGACATGATTGATCCAAAATATAGGTTTAATATTTTACAACCAATTATGTTTTTTTATTAATTTATATACTTTCTTAAATACAATACAATGAGATCATATTTAAGAAAGAAAGTGAGATGGAAGGGGGAATAGAGTGTGGGAGAGAGACATAGAGGTGAGAGACACGTGAGAGAGAGAGAGAAATGAAGAGAGAGAGGAGGGGGGAGAGATGGATTTGGAGGGGGAAAGAGAGGGAGTGACAAGGGAGAGATGAAGATGGAATGAAGGATAGAGGAGATGAGGGAAGAGAGAGAAAAGGAGAGGATAAAGATAGGGAAAGAAGGGGAAGAGAGAGACAAGGGGACATAGATATGGAGGGGAGAGAGAGAAAAGTGACAGAGTTGGAGGGTGGAGAGAGAGTGTGTGTATGAGGGGGGCAGAGAGGAGAGAGAGGGGAGAGAGAGAGATGGAGTTGGAAGGGGAAGAAAGACATAGAGAGAGAAAGGTGGAGGAGTGGAAAGGGAGAGACTGAGAGTCAGTGTGTGTGTGAGAGAGAGAGAGAGAGAGGGTGGAGAGAGAGGGAGAGGAAGAGGGAGGGAGAGAGAGGACAGATATATATGGAGAGAGATTGTGTATGTTCTGGGGGTAAGAAGGCGAGCCAAGGGGAGATAGAGATAGAGATATAGGGAAGAAGAAAGAGTCTCACAGAGACAAATACAGACATAGAAGTTAGATCTAGAAATTCATGAATATTTTAGATTTTCACTCAAACAAATGTATTGATTTCAATGTAGTTGTTGATTTCTAATCCTATTTGATCACATGCACTATATGCATTGAACTCAGCGTAGATGTCAATTTATAATTCTATTTAATACCTTACACTAGATGAATTGATTTTAGTGTCGATGTTGATTTCTACTCCTATTTGATTGCTTACACATGATGCATTGGTTTCATTGTAGATATTGATTTCTAATCCTATTTGATCGCTTGCAGTAGATGCATTGATTTCAATGTAGATGTCGATTTCTAATCATATTTAATACCTTACACTAGATGCATATATTTCAGCATAGATGTTGATTTGTACTCATATTTGATTTTTTTGCATCAGATGCTTTGGTTTCAGTGTAGATATTGATTTCTAATCCTATTTGATTGCTTGCACTAGATGCATTGATTTTAGTATAGATGTTGATTTCTAATCCTATTTGATTGTTTGCACTAAATGCATTGATTTTAGTGTAGATGTTGATTTCTGATTTGATGCAACAAGATGTATGATGTACATTTATTTCAAAGTAATTAGATTAATAGTGTGTATTGATTTCAGTGTAAGCACACCTTTACCTCCATCTATATCTCTATCTTCCATCGTCTCTCCTTCTTTATCTCTCTATCTCAACCCCTAAACATACACACTCTCTCTCCATAGCTATTTATCTCTCTCTCCCTCTCTCCCTTTCCCCTTCCTCTCTCTCTCTTCCCCTTCCCTCTCTCTAACATTTCTCTCTCCATATATATATCTTCCTCCCTCCCTGTATTTTCCTCTCTCTTCTTCCTTCTACCCCCATCTATATCTCTATCTCCCCTTGTATCTCCTTCTCACCCCCAAAACATACACACTCTCTCTCTATGTAAGGATATAAAAATTATTCAACCATAAGTACAATACATGAATTTTCATCCTAAATAAAATGTTTACTTACCCCAAATGTTTTCTTTTTGAAATTATAAACTATTTATAACTGGGTACATTCTTATTATTCCCATTTTCCATCATTCAACATTGTTAATTACTTTGCATTCAAATGCGGCAATAGAAAATAACTACCATTGAAAATTATTTGGGGTTTAACACTCCATAAGTCACAATGATTGAATTACGAGAAAACTACTATTAATATTGGAGAGCAATAAAGACAATGTATGTTGTTTACTGCAGTAGCTCGAGTTAAATATTTGAATGCTCTATGATTCCAACTACTCTTTTCATATGATCAATATGAGGAAAATAGTTTCATATTAGTATTCACATTTTATGTCTATCAAAATTGTTACATTGACACTTTGCACTCAAAATTTGTATTTCATCGTTTTTCATCATTCAGAGTCTCTCTCATCTCAACAAACTGAGGTAACTAAGCAAATTTAAATTAAATTGGTCAAATTGTCTGTATGGGGTAGCTTAAGTGGCAGTGGTCGTGGAAATGAAGTTAAATATTTGAATGGTCTATGATTCCAACTACTCTTTTCATATGATCAATATGAGGAAAATAGTTTCATATTATTATTCACATTTTATGTCTATCAAAATTGTTACATTGACACTTTGCACTCAAAATTTGTATTTCATCGTTTTTCATCATTTAGAGTCTCTCTCATCTCAACAAACTGAGGTAACTAAACAAATTTAAATTAAATTGGTCAAATTGTCTGCATGGGGTAGCTTAAGTGGCAGTGGTCGTGGAAATGAAGTCTCACCGAACCGGAAGTCTTGGGTTCAAATCTTGGGCTACCCTTCCCTCATAGCAGGGTGTGTAATGAACATGAAAATTGGAGAGTCCTACCAAGCTTACAAAAAAAAAAAAAAAAATTGAATTGACCAAATTAATCATAGACATATTTAACATATTTAAAATGATCAAAATAATTAGATGTTTAACAACAAACTTGGGTAACTAAGCAAATTTTAAATTAAATTGACCAAATTAATCTTAGACATATTTAGCATATTTAAAATTATCAAAATAATTAAATATTCAGCAAAGCAAATTTTAAATTAAATTGACCGAATTAATCATAGACATATTATTTAAAATGATCAAAATAATTAGATGTTTAGCAACAAACTTGGGTAACCAAGCAAATTTTAAATTAAATTGACCAAATTAATCTTAGACATATTTAGCATATTTAAAATGATCAAAATAATTAGATATTTAACAAATTTTGTTTGACCACACACGACTGAAACCACCCTAGATCCATCTTAACACCGAATCTATCAAGGGCTCAGAGGGATCAAATCTCTCAAGGTGCAAACCTTTCCTCAAGTTTTACACTCAAAAAAATAAGTTTGCACCTCGACACATTTGATCCCTCTCAGAGCTTGATAAACCAGCCTAGATCCATCTTTAACACTAGATCTATCAAGCGCTGAGAGGAATCAAATCTCTCGAGGTGCAAACCTTTCCTCAAGTTTTACACTAAAAAAATAAGTTTGCACCTCAAGAGATTTGATCCCTCTCTAAGCTTGATAGATTTTGCTTTAAAATAAATCTAAACTAGTCATAAATCAATTATAAATATAAAAAAGATCACAAAGGTCTTAAATCAATTTATTTAATTAATAAAATTTATTTAATTAATATAATATCAATTTAATGAATAATTAATAAAAGTTATTCATATATTATATCGATCGGTTCACAATATTTTATGGTTTAAAGTACATTTTTACATATAAACCGTGCTCAACTTTCATTTGACTTCGATGACCTGGAAGATATGTCAACACACTGTTTAGTATAGATACAATGACCAACCATGGTCCCGCTTTTCCACATGCTCCCTAAACCACTCGAATGGTTTTTACATTTCGAGGGCCGCCGCCTCAACCTTTTCTTGAAGATACAGCGCTCAGAGAACTCACCAGCAGTCTTCTCTGTAACGACAGGACCAACTTCAGTCACGCGGTGGCAACTTTAGGCAAAAACATATTTTCTGCACTGTAACTGAAGCGGGTTAATGGGTAATTGGTGGTGGTGGTGGTTATGGATCGAATTAGACTTCAAGAGAAGCGAATCGTCTCACGCATCTATGCGCGTAACATATTCCAATGGATGGTGCTTTCACTTCATTTATTTTTGAATAAGATATTGTCCGTGGGGTACTCTGATTTGTACAGGTATAGGTCGGGACTCGGGCGCTAAGAACAGCCTCTCGCAAAGGACAGACCGACTCGCCGATCGAACGAAGCTCTTCGTCAAGCTTGATGTTTTAAGTGCGTGGAATGTAGTGTGCCAAAAGATGGGATAGGAGTGGAGACTTTTTGAGTTTCCAGCCATGTTTATTTATTTTAGTATATTATTATTATTTTTAAAAAAAATTCATTATTATAATTGTTATATTTTCAAGCATCTTTTCTGGTTAATTTGGGTTAAAATTTGGTAAAGCTAAGTGTTTTAGAAAGTTTTTCATGGCACTAAATCTATTTATGCATTCAAAAGTCTGTTTTAAATAGGAAGAAATCACAATCTACAAGAAATTGTGTTATGAGCCAAAAAGTCATTTCATTTATTAGTTAGACTATACCTTTCTATTAATGGTTAACTATGGTCAATTCCAATAGACCAAGGTCAACTCTTTTCAACCTTGTCAATCTCATAGACCCTCTTCAACCATGGTAAATCATCATCAACCATCAACTAGGTCACTGTGGTCAACTATTGTCAACCATTGTCTATGAATCCACACTACACAAATTAGTCATCTACTAGCATCATCCTAGATCCATCTTAAATGTGGAATTACAAAGTCCCAAGAGAGATCAAAGGCTGAGTTAAAATGGACCTAACCTGTTACTCTTTCATTCCATAATGGTCTTTAAATATGCTTCATCATAACAAATATCATGGACATATACCATGACCAATGTAATACCATGGGGTTGTAAACCAAAATTATTTTATGATTTAACTTAACTTTATGAAATGTATTAAAGAACAAAAAAAATATGGCACACTATAAATATTTACATAACACATACATATTTTACCCTAGAAACAACCAACCTTGATCCAAGGCACTCATACATCACTCAATGTCTATCTTGAAGATTCGTTATCTCTCTTGTTAGCTTTACATCATGATCTATTTATAGGCATAGAAAACACTAATTTGAATCTTATCGAATCATTACAAGTGGCTAAACATCATTAACCAAGATCCTAGGAATATTGGAATTCCTAACCATTTTTTGAATAGTAACTACTCTCAACTTTATCATTATTCCAACTATTGACTTATCTTTTGATCAACTTGACTTTGACTGTCCTATTGACTTGATATCCCTAGTTAATTGTTCATGAAAAAACTTGTTGAGGTCCATTTCTATTCATCCTATCTAACTAGTCAATTGGCTGACTCAACTCCATTCAATTGAGATTACCTGCAAAGAGTAAAACACTTCAACATAAGACACGGATATGATAATGGAAAACTTATGATAATAATGGTATCTTATTAAGGAATTTAGACTTCTGTGATCCATAACATTGTTTAGAGAATTTTCGGCGAAATCACATAAATAATAATTTGTCGACGCGTTTCGAACCAACCAGTGTGGTTCATCGTCAGGACAAGTTGAAGAACCGATCCAGCTTAGCTTGTTAAATAGTCTGGGCAAAGACACCAACAACTAGATTTATAAATCTAGCCGTTGGTGTCTCTACCCAGACTATTTAACAAGCTAAGCTGGATCGGTTCTTCAACTTGTCCTGACGATGAACCACACTGGTTGGTTCGAAACGCGTCGACAAATTATTATTTATGTGATTTCGCCGAAAATTCTCTAAACAATAATGGTAACATTTGGTGTTTCATTTGTGGTCAAAAGAGAAAAGTATAATGGTAAAAGAGTGGATAAGGATATAATAAAAAATGTCATTTAATCATATCCCCCCAGCCAAGTTGGTTGCATGTCCCTTATGAAACCTTCATTCTTCTTTAAGAATACCAAAATGGAGTTATTCCTAGTTGAAGGAAGGGTGTCCATACTCTTTTATGCCATGAAATCCCGAGGCTCTATCTACATGAACCCTTTGATTATTTCCACTTGTTCCTCCCATTTGATAAATGCTCTGTCAAATTTTTTGGGACACTAAATAAGATAGTAGTAGAACATAAGGCCTAACTAACTAGGTCCATGTCGCCTTGAATATTTGACATAGATAGATGCCTTATTGAGGGCTAGGTTTAAATAGGGAATCATGTTTCTTAAATGATAGGGGGAGTTTTCCTCATAAATCACAGGAGACCAATAATGCTTGTAGAGAATCAATCCTAACAACCAATTATTAAGGCTAGGTTGAAATACGCATATCCTATAGGAATCATGTTTCTTAAATAATTGGGAAGTACTCCTCATAAATCATGGAAGACCAATAACGATTATAGAGAATGAATTCTAACAAACTCTTAATAATTGGTCATATCATAACTCTATCTGTATCTGATACTAATTGAATCACATGGATCTAGAACTAGCTTTTGATAATTAGTCACAATTATGGATCGAAGAGGGTATTTGTTTCCTAAGACTAGTTTTGAATTTGCCTCATCCCTGGCATAAAATTCCATGCCCTTCTTCCACCGCACGTGGTTGAGGATGACTAATGAGAAGGATCAAAGTTGGATATCCCCAACATAAGGGTTTAGGCTCCATAAAGAATTATCTTCTAAGACAGAGTTGATTTGATACAATTCACACAACAAATTATGATCAATAGGGTGAGATGCAAATAATATATTGAGTAAATCCTTGTGCTAGTTGAATTCACTTTCTTAATCTAGTGCTAACTACTAAATTCTATGGGTAGTCCAATTCTCATGTAGAAAAATAGGATATACCAAATATGGGTTTCAACAACTCAATGTCTCTAACATTATCTCACATACTTGATGCATTTGATTCTTTACCTATGCAAATTGATCCAAGTGTATTCCTCTTTTTTCCGTTCCACCTCTCCTCTTGAACTAGATACATAGAAAACCAATTCTCTTTTAATTTCTCGACCACCTAATGATGGATTTATATATTTATAATGTTAAGGTCGAATAATACATCTTTGTTCCTCCACCTTCAAATATTAGGTGTAAGCTAAATAAAGGCATAGGTGTTCACCATGATGTCACCCAAGATGGAGTTAATTATTTGATGAATCAGTTTCATGAGTTCCTCTAAGCATGTGTCTACTCTATTTACGATTGACTCTTCATGAATCATAGCATCCAAAAAAACATCCATAGCATTATTACTCAGAACCTAAGACTTTCTTTTCTATAGCTTCCTCTTAAGTTTTTATTTTATATTTTGAACTTATGGTTGGATTTTAGCAATTATCAATAAATAGGGCTATAAAAGTAAATTGAATTATAAGTTGGTCAAGGTTTCATCTAACATCTTTCATTCGTATTTCTTCTCTTTTTTCTCAGTCCAATACATTATGATTGCGGGGTGAAATCTAGAGTCCAAAAATCTCCATTCATGTCAACATGAGACTAACTCTACTACATAGGAGACAATGGCCTTGGAGTTGATATTTAAGGTTTTCCCTCGGTGAATCTTAATAGGTAAGATAAAGATTTCAAATATAATACTTAAAATAATCATTGGACCAGGAGCTCTACAACCCTAATGGCCAGGCAGCCATGAGATAAACGACATCACGTCCCCAAAAACCTGCATACTCCTGAAACGCTGCAAACCCAAGAGGCTAGGAACCTAATTGGAATGACAGAGGAGGAAAGTGGGGGAGAGATCCCCTCATATCGAGATGCAGCAACAGGGGAATCATGCCAGAACACAAGTAACCAAAAACAAGCAGGATAAACAAACAAAATGTCAGGACCGGTCCTCGGAGTGAGATGGCAGCTAAGCAGTAGAGGTAAATGTTTACCATGTGCGATGGAGAAACCGAGATTCATCATACCGATGAACAAACTAGAGTGATACAGAATTTACATGAAAGACCACGCGCTAATATGAAAGTTCATCGAAGTATTGCCGACAGAAAAGGACCTCACCAAATGGATTCAACAAAAATGGCAGCCTCAAGGCCATATCGAGCTCAAGCTGGGGGCTAGAGGCTTCTTCACAGTAATATTCTCAAACCCGCAAGACAAAGAAAAAGTATTTGAAAATGGTCTTTACTTTCATTATAATGTTGGATTTTTTATGAGATACTGGGAAGAATGTTATGACCAAGACAAGGAAAAATTTCTGGAAACCCCGATGTGGGTTAGGTTATTTGGCCTCCCAATGGACTTTTGGGACCCAAAGATATTGGAGGGCATAGGAAACACGATAGGCAGATTTGTCAAAATAGCAAAAACGACAAAAAAAGGAAGATATACTTCATATGCAAGAATATGTGTATACATGAATATAGCTAAACCCATCCTAGACACAGTGGAACTAGAGTACCATGAAGAGGTCTGGCAACAAACCCTAGACTACGAACACATCCCATTTAGATGTAGAAGATGTCATGAGTATGGCCACCTATTTAAGGAGTGCCCACTGAATATAGAAGAAGGAGAGAACATGAATAAACAACAAAGGAAAATCAAGAATACAAGGAAGGGTTTCAAGAAGTGAAAAGTAAGAGAGAACTCCAGCGGGGGGCAAAAAGAAAAACAAGCTCAATCGAGCAGAACAAATAGCTTCAATGTGTTACAAGGAGAAGAAGAAGAAGATAACGAGGTCCAAATAATGGACTATTAGGGGGGAAAGGAGAGGAAAGAAGCTCGAGTCAAGGAAAGCTACAACCTAAGAGGAAAGCCCAAAGCGAGCCGACAGAGAAGGAGGAGAAGGGAGACAGAGAGAAGATGGATAACACTACAATGGAAATAGATATAAGTAGGGGAGAAGAACTAAGCATGGAAGAAGAGGTTCTGAGGAAACTGTTGAATGAATGGAGACACCTAGATGAGTGATTAATTCCAAAAGACCAAAAATGACTATACAGAGAAACATTCCAGCAGTATCAAGTTAAACAAGGGCAGGTGGATATGGCAGAGCAACTGGGGATCCACCAGGACAGTACCCAAGATTACTCAAATAAATTGAAAGGCAGAAAAAAAAGAGACCGAAGATACCTATAGGAATCTATACAGATTATGGGAGAAATGTTGGTGAATACAAGGAGGGTTGTACCACTATCGGCGATATTTCAACAAATAAACCAAGTAACCCAATGATAATTACATCCCCGAATATAAGAGGCCTCAACAGTAGAGGCAAGCAGAGACACTTAACTGAGAGACTAAGGAAAGGAAAACCTCAACTTATGCTGCTACAAGAAACAAAAATTACAGGAGGGGGAATGGAGGACATACTAAGCAAAATAAAACCAAGGTATGAATGCATGACCATAGATGCGAAAGGTAGTGTGGGAGGTATAGCAATATTGTGGAACCCAACAGAGATCACAGTAGACTATTGGGTGGGTATGAAAAGAATCCTCACAGGGCAGTTCCGTCTAATTGGAAACAGAGAATGGTTTTTAGCCTCTGCAGTATATGGCCCTCATATTCCAGTGGAAAGAGGGAATTTCCTCCAACAAAAATAGAAGCTTGGTAAACTTCACAATGAAAAACTTTGGCTGATAGTAGGGGACTTCAATTTGATAACATCAAAAGAGAAGAAAATAGGAGGATTGCAAAGAGAAGAGCCGGAAATGGAGAGATTCATAGATCTTTAAGAAGAACTAAAATTGGAAGACATCCCAACTATAAATGAAAAATATACATGGAACAACAGAAGAGGAGGGAGCAGACAGATAGCCTCTAGGTTGGACAGATTCTTGGCAACAGAACACTTCATTAGCAAAGACATATTCTATGAAGCATCAATTCTTCCGTGTCTAGGGTCAGACCACTGGCCTATTAAACTAGAAATAGAAATGAATAAAGGAAACCAAAAAAAACCCTTTAGGTTTGATGCATTTTGGCTAAGATAACCAACCCTAATAGGAAAAATGAAGGAATGGTGGAAAGGGGATGAGAATGTGATAGGAGGAAGAAACCAAATGCACACCTTTCAACTTAGACTAAAAGATCTAAAAGGTAAGATAAAGAAATGTAACAAGGAAGAATTCGGTAACATACAGAAGGAAAAAAAGATAATCCAAACAAAGATAAAGAAAGTACAACAACAACTAATCAATGAAGGTAGAAGTGAAGGGCTTGTAGAAGAGGAAGGGTTGTTGATTAACAAATTGGAAGAAAGGAGACAACAAGAAGAAATCCTATGGAAACAAAAATCAAGAATCCAATGGTTAAAAGAAGGAGAAAGAAACACAAGGTTCTTCCACAAAGCAATGATACACCACAGGCAGTAGAACAAATTCTTCTCCTTAACGGATCAGCAAGGCAATCAACTCACCCAAAAGGAATAAATGGAGAATCTATTAGTACAGCAATTCAAAGGGCTCCTGACAGAGCCAAACATTAGAAGGGGAGATAATATTAATAAAATCATTCAACATATCCCCAATATGGTGAGCAAAGACCAGAACTTGGCTCTATTAAGAGAAATATCTAAAGCAGAGGTGGAGGAGGTAATAAGGAATATGGCAAGAAACAAAGCACCAGGGCTAGACAAATTCACTATCGAATTCTTCCACGCGACCTGGTCCTTCCTAAGTGAAGACATAGTGAAATTAGTGGAGGAGTCCAGGTGTACCAAAAGAATGCACCCGACACTGAATTCAACATTTCTAGCCCTAATTCCAAAGGTAGAGCACTCGGAAGAACCACAAGGGTTCAGAATAATAGCACTCTGTAATGTCATATACAAAATCTTGGCCACAATAATGGTCAACTGTTTAAAACCCATATTACCTGGGTTTATATCTCAAGAACAAACAGGGTTTTTCTAAGGCAGGCAAATAACAGACAGCATAGTGGTGGCACAATAGGCAATTCACTCATTAAAAAAATCAAAAACCCAAGGAATGTTGGTTAAATTAGATTTGGCTAAAGCCTATGATCGGTTGAACTGGGAGTATCTACAACGAATACTGAAGGCATTTGGCTTTGATGAAACATGGATAAGCTGGATAATGTCAATGGTAACCACCCCAGTTCTATTAATTATGCTCAACGAATCCCCCACAGAGGCATTCAATGCAACCAAAGGGCTCACGCAAGGCGACCGACTTTCTCCCTTCTTGTTTATCCTGGCAGCAGAAGGCCTAGGAAGATATATAAAAGTGAAAGTCTGCAATGAACATATACGGGCCTTACACTATGGGGGAATGACCTTCCATTAACCCATCAACAATTTGTAGATGATGTAATGATGTATGGATAGGCATCGCTCAAAGAAGCCAAGAAAATCATGGAAATCCTCACAGACTTCACTAGTGCCTCAGGGATGGAGATAAATAAAGACAAGTCTAATATCTTCTTATTTAACACCTAAGCACCTCTCAAGTGTTCCTAACAATAATTATGGGATTCAGAATAGGAAATTTCCCTACGAAATATCTAGGCATTCAGCTAAATGACCAGCAGAGCAGAGTGGCTAATTGGAAACCCTTGTTGGGAAAAATCCAAAGAAAAATGCAGAACTAGACATTCATAACTTTGAACATGCCAATTTGTGTAATACTATTAAGTTCAGTATTATAATCTATTCCGATATACCAACTAACTAGTCAAGCTACACCCAAAATAGTCTTCCAAAAAATGGTAAACATTTTCAAAATGTTTTTATGGCAAGGACCTAGAACAGAAAAGAAAAAAAAAAAGTGCTTCTATCATGAAGTTGGCTTAGCAAACCCCTAAAAGAAGGAGGCCTTGGACTCCGAGACCCCTACATACTCAATCAGGTAATGGGAGAAAAGTTGTGGTGGAGATGGATACAGGGAGGGGTTGACCTTTGGAAAAAACTATGGGAAAGGAAGTATGGCATGCCCAGGTCTCCCGAAGGAAAGCTGAGAAGCCATCACGACAAGAAAGGTTCAGCAATATGGAACCTAGCCAATGCCAACAGGGATTTGATCAGCAACCACAACTTCTAGGAAATCAGAGGAGGGGACAAAGCCAACTTCTGGAAAGAAGCGTGGCAACAGATACAAAAATTAAAAATCAAGCCTTAGCTAGTAGAAATCCACCATTACACTGATCTCCAAGGGGGGAAAACAGTGCAAAACTTCTGGTGCATAGACCCAGGAGAATATTGTGAAACAAAAACATGACTAGCCAGAAGCACCAGAAACACCCCAATGGAAACTATATGAAAAGGAAATGGAAACCAGGAAAATAGAAAAAAAAGAAGGACTAGACATTCTAATATGGGGCTAAATGATCAAAGGAATGTTTACAATCAAAGAAGGTTATCAATTACAAGCAGAACACCTCAGGCATCAAGAAACAAATACTTGGGAAAGCATATGGAAGGAAAAAACATGGTCGAAGATTGCTTTCTTCATTTGGATCCTGCGCCTCGGTCGGGCACTAACTTGGAATCAATTATGAAAAAAAGGATGAAAGGTCCCTCGATATGCGTTTATGTCGAGAACAGGTAGAGACAATGGAGCACCTGACCAATGCTTGTCAATACAGCGATAACCTGTGGAAACAACACCATCAACTTTTTGAAATCAGTGACATGAATCCAAATAACATGAAAACAACTATAGATAACTGGAGGAAAAAGTCGTACTAGAACACAATCCTGAACTGGAGACTCTCACTAGGATTTGTCCTGTGGAATATATGGAAAGAACAAAACAACCTGATATTCAAAGAAGAAAGAAGAGCAAAAGCAGAAAAATGGAACCAGATAACCCAAAATATACGAGAGACTATATTGGCAAAGAAATGGTTCGAGGAGGATTGGAAAACCAATCCACAGGAAGAAAAGGTAATGACACGCCTGAACCTGAAACCAAGTATGTTGCACACATCTTCATGGAAGCACCACACCACCAAAGGAGAGGAAGCAAACCAATTCAAAAGGCCTTCGAAGGAATTCATCAAACTAAATTTCGATGGGGCTGCAAAAGGGAATCCTAGAGAGATGGGGATAGGACTATTTAGAGATGACAGGGGTAAGACACTTAAAGTCTACGCTACAGGCTGTGGCAACGTGAAAAATAATGAAGCAGAGCTTCATGCCCTGAAAAGAGGGCTGGAAATTGTGATGAGAGTGATTTCAAAAACTACAGGTAGAAGGAGACTAAAAAATGGCGATTGAAATGGTGAAGAAGCTACAACAAGGAACATAGTGGGAGAAGATTAGCCAAAGCTGAAGAACTGCATGGTTGGTCCAAGAGATCAGTACACTAATCAAACAGATAGACTACATCATCCCTACACACGTCTGAAGGAAGGGAAATATGGTAGCAGATAATCTGGAAACTTGGGGATGCATCCAGGTAGGCAGAACTTTAGATATAAAAGTGGAAGAGCTATATCAGATGGAGGAGATGGAGAACTTAGTGAAAATCCTAGAAAAAGACAAGGAAGAAGAGGAGAACCCCCAATCGGGGTGTAGCAACGTGGAGGAGGTGGGTTAGGGAGATGGGACTGGGAAGTGGAAGGCAGAGTCCACGCAAGTGCAAGGATAAGTATAAGAGTGGGAAATGGAAGGAGAGGATAGGGGGAAGGGTAGGTGGACGGACAGTGTAGGGAAGGAACAGACCCTGAGAGTAGGCCGGTGGAGATGGGAAAGGAAGACAGCGAGGATGGCAAGGGGGCCAACGGAAGTGTGGGCAGAAAGACGCCAGCAAGTGGCAAGATAAGGGAAGAGGATGCACGACAAGAGAAACTGGGAGTAAGTGATAGTTAATGAGATCTAGTGTGAGAAAGGATGGAGGGTCATCATTCCAAGGTGATGGCGTAGGGATCAGTGCGGGAAGTAAATTTGATAGACATGTGGAAGAGAAGTGCAAGAACAGAATGGGAAGGGGAATAAAACATAAAGGAAAAGAATCAATAGGAAGTTGCATGCAGAAGGAGAGAACAAGAACAGGAGAGAAGAAAGGTGTTCGAGGAACGATGACATAGCCCGGGGACAGCATCGAAACCAACTTTGTTAGTTGGTATGTTGTTATTCTGGCCCTTAACTCTTAAGAATTAGGATTCCTTTCTTCATAAATCTAGGAAAAGTGTCCAAGATAGGTAGGGATTCTGGTAGGGATGAATCCAGGAACACATGGAAGCCTGGATGGGTGAAGATTATAGATTTCTTGAGAAGAGATAAGAGAATGAAAACCCTGGCACCGAAGATGGAGCCTAGAGAGAAAGGAGAAAGTAGAGGAAAGACGAGCAAACCTGGTAAGGATACTAGGATGGGGAAGCTTGATATGGCCAGGTGGTGCCTATGACTAGGAGAGGATGGGGCAGGTACCATGAATGGAGAGGTTTCCACCATGGTAACCTCAATAAATGAAATGCGAGAGAGGGTGGCCCTTGTGATTCCTGTTGGGAACTCCTCAGGTAAAACAGAGGGAAAAAACAGAGAGTTACATAGAATAAAGAGGATAGAGAAAAGAGGACAAAGAAGAAATTTACCTGGTGTGGTGAAGAACAGGGCCAGGGTCCTACTGTTTAGACCCCCAGAGAAATTCTCCATGGCCAAGCTTCCCGATGAAGTACAAAATAGTAATTATGTTTACCCTGGTGGCGGTCCTGTGTGAATGTCTCTGTCGCGCGGTCTGAGTGATGGACGACGAAGAGAGAATAACCTGAAGGTAAAAGAAGAAAGGGCCAACAAAACCCAAAACCATGAGAAGAGTTGGGGAAAGCTAAAAGGAACCATAAAAAGTCTCAGATCCAGCCTTGAAAGGGATACCAAACATGGCATAGGTAAATGGAAAATTGTTTGGATGTTTGTACAAATCAAACTGATACTTTTTATGGTTATGTGAAAGGTCTCACCACAAACTACGTCCAACACAGAGTGGAGGCTAGCATAAAGAAAGAAGCAAACAGTAGCAACTACGAAGACAACATGACAAGAGATGGAAAAGAGGCGACCGAGAAGGGTAAGTGAGACACAGGCAAAAAGACTGTTGAGGGGGTGAGCGGCCCCAACAGAGAGCAAAGAAAGAGAGGGAGAAAGACAGGATGAGAACACATGAAAATCCTCATTGGCGCTTACATGGCAAGGAACCCACTGGAGGTCCGAGCCCAAATAGTTGTCTAGGAGTGAGAACTAAATCACAGCATAAGGAACCAAGACATTCCCATGGAAGAATGGGAGGACATGGTTCATGACCCAGTGAATTCTCGCGGATGGCACACTCTCTAAAGACAGACGATCTAACAATACTGGGTCATGAAGAACGTGGTGGCCCGGGCTATGACTCTCAATAGGAATAAGCAGTAAGCAGAGGCTTAGAGGTAAAGGAGGACACCAAGGAGAAGGATCCCATGAGAGCAGAACTCCTCACGGAGATAGCAGCAGTCCAGATCCAAACTTATCGAAACAACTTAGCACTGGGGAGAATTTAACAAACACTGGAAGACATGAAGAGGAGTGAGATGTTGGGCTCCAGTGCCAAAGCGCTAGCCCCAGTAATATCCTCGGACGAGGATTGAATCAGAGGTCCTGCTACATTTTCTTGAAGTTTTATGATGAATAGTCTTTACTTGTTAAACTTTAATTGCAGTATAGATAGTATAGATAATGTTGTTACACTGATAGAGAAAGACTTATTTAAATTTTGGATAGCTTTTAATGCTGACAGGTGGTTAACTGGTTTCCTTTGGGCAGGTAAGGCCACCTGGAACAAATGGAAAATTTGACTTTGAACAGATAATATTAATAGAGGGAGTACTACCAAGTTCACAAAAAAATAAAAAAAATCATTGGATCAAATTGTTGTGCTACATTAACTAATGAGTAAGTTTCCTGTGGATATTTTTCCAAAATATGCCCAATCCATAGATAAACTAGGTGTATAGCCACGTGAGGGTGTGCAATGAAAATACAAATAAGAACATACTAAATATATTTATTAAAAGTTGAAGCCTATTCCAAGGTTAAGATACATCACAGGGGATTCACTAGCAAAGAAATAACATACCATGTGCATTCATATTTAAGGATATATGTTGAGGAAAAAATTGGGGATATATAGGGGATAAAGGGGTTTTATATTGGTAGGTATAAAAAATGGAGCTCAAAGTTAATGAAAAATATAAAGGGGTATAAAAAATGGATACCTACAATATCTAGTAAAAGTAGCGGTTTTCTAAATTGGGAAGGTGTATTGGGATTGTATTGGTTGGGGTTTAAATAATGTGACTTTTAGAAGTATTTTCCAATACGTAGTCAAATTAAGGGTATTGTTTAATATGCCATGAACGCACATGATATATCAGAGGTTCATTAAGTGAAACCCCGTGACATAAGTTGGATAGTCTTTTCATCATTATCCTCAATACAAGGAGGATTTTTTGAATTAAAAGATAAATAGAGGATAAAGAGTAGTATTTTTAATGAGTCACCATAGATATATGCACCCCCAATAACCAAATAAGACCCAGAATCAATCCATATATCCTCGTAAGTTAACCTTTGGCTAAAAAAACATGAATTTAGCCATATATATTCCCATGAATCCATAAAAATGACTATCTTCTAAAAATCCCTATAGTTCAAGTATATAATTCTCAACTATTAAAATAATTGTGGGAGTTTATTGTATACCAAGTAACTAAATTCTTTCCATCATTTCCTTGGTCATAGCATTAATAGTTTCCAAGAATAAATTATTGGGTTGGGAATGCAATTATTATCTATATCAACATTAATAATTACACTCTTCCAAAACATCGAATTAGCTGATTTCCTAATCACGTGGACATTGTAAAGACCGTTCCCCTTTCTTCCTATATTTATGGTCACGTATCAATGATATTCCTATATTTATGGTCACGTATCAATGATATGAGTACATTCTCGTTCTCTTTATATGTGGATCTAATATACAGCTTAAGTAGGCCTAATATACAGCTTGAGTGGGCCTAATGGTTATGAGCATGTGTTTCCTCCTAAGAGGTCACAAGTTCAAAACCAGAGGGGGTAGAGTATGCATGCCTTCGTGGGGGGTAGAGTATGTATGCCTTCGTAGACTTAGCAGTCAAATCCCTGCGGGGAGGTGGGTCCCTTTTTAATTCGAATCTTATAATCATGTTTCTATAATATTAGTGCATTCTTGTCCTCTTATTTATATGAACGGGTGCATTCTTGTCCTCTTATTTATGATGATGATGATGATGGTTAACGTCCGCTGAGACCAAATAATGATCTATCGGACCTAAAGACAAATTATTTATTTTGATTTAAGATTTTATTCCTATGCTCAAAAAGCTTGGAGAGAAGCCTCCCGAGATCACTATAATTTTGGCATTGTAAAAGGCTAGGAAGGTCAGTATTGTAACAAAGGTTGTGAAATTGAGATCTAATGTGGTTGTATGCAGGGCACTCTAAGAGGAAGTGGTTTTCATCCTCGATGCTCCTATTCTCACAAATATGGCAGATCCTTTCTATCCATGGCGTTTTAGGAACTACCCAGCGGCCAGTTTCACTATGGAGCTCGTGAGAATTCGTTCTAATCTTTACTATATTA
>APFE030288704.1:173850-232411 GCA_000404065.3 Pinus taeda | reverse complement strand
AGAGATTATTTGTCTCTTCGATAGCCACAACAATGGCATCAAACCTTGCTGGCAAACTTCTCAAAAATTTCTCAACTATTCTCCTTTCTTAAGTGTCTTACCATGAGAACTAGTTTGAATAACCAACCCAATTACATGTGTAAAAAAAAGTCTACATTCTCATACTCTTTCATACAAAGTGTTTCAATATCTCTTCTTAACATTTGCAGTTTTGTTGTTTTGACTTTTGCCATGCCTTGATAGGCTATCTGGAGGGTGTCCCATGCTTTCTTGGACTTCGTTGTTGCTACAAACCTTGGGAAAATACTTTCATGGACTGCTTGGAAAATATAGAACGGTGCTTTTGAATCATTCTTCCTGTTGTCCCTTAACAAATCTCTTTTTGCTTGAGATAAGGCATTGTATGTCGTTGCAACTGCTGGTTCTTGAAAACCATTCTCCACCAGATCCCAAATGTCTTGAGAAAAAAACAGGGCCTTCATTGTAATAGCCCAATAATCATTAATTTTTGTATTAAACTGAGGTATCTGAGGATTAGTCAAACTTGTGCTTGATGTTGCCATTTCTGAGTGTAAAAAAAAAATCTACCTGTTGGTCAATTCACTCCAAAGGAAAAAAAACAATCTGCCCTCAAAACAATTGTTTTTTTTGTTTCACTAACAATATTTAACTTGCTCCGAGTGTTAAAAAAACACAACAAACCTAATGTGATTTATGCATCACTGAGGTTGCGGAGTAAACTTTTGTAAAACTCCCTAAAACTAGTTTTCACGCGCCCACCAATATTTCCTCCTCACAGACTCTCACTCTCTAACTTGCCCAACATGCCCAACATTACAAATGAAATTTTCATCCATATTTATCTTAACATACAAATTTGACATTAACACATGACACAGAAAATAATTAATGTGCAGCATGGGAGATTTTGGTTTTCTGAACTAGCATGGGTGGTTTTACATAGTAATTGGTTTTTTGAACTTGCAAGTGTTGTGGAGTGTGGGCAACATTTGTGGAGTGAATGCTTGCCCATACTTATTTACTAAACTTCATTAAATGCCTTAACTCCTTTTCTGTGTTGTGGATGGTCAGGGCTGTACTTATGCTCTCACTTCAGCGCTTTCGCCTGCAAACAATTGCGGAATGGTCAGGGCTGTACTTATGCTCTCACTTCAGTCCTTTCGCGTGCAAACAATTGCAAAATGGTCAGGGTTGTACTTTTGCTCTGACTTCAGTGCTTTCTCCTGCAAACAAAATCGCAATCATGCAGTAGTTGACTAGGAAAACATGGTATTTATCAATTTGTTTAAAGCTGTGATTGGGATTAATATTTCCAACATAAAACACAAGAAGAATAGTGGCTCCGACCTTATCATGTCCATGAACTCATCCAAACACCACTGAGAGTTCGCATAAGTGGGGATTGTGCAGTGTTCTGGGCAAGCATGGTATTTGTCAATTAGTTTGTTTAAAGTTGTTGATTCGCTCATCCGGACACCACTGAGAGTTAGAATAAGTGGGGGGGGGGGAATGGTTATGTGAATAGCGGCACTTTGAATTGCGTCTTCTATTTGAGAGGGAAAGTTGCGCCCCTCTTCCAATTTTGGTTTGTCCAAAAACACTGGCAATCCAATTGATGTAAGACGTTTGTAGAGATGATTGGCAAATGTCTTTTTGACATTAGAACCTCTATGATTGATGAATACATCATAAGAGATCGATGGAGAAAAGGAAGAAAGCACTGTCATTGTGTTGATGAGCCGTTTGTGCCATTTGAAAGACAATTGGGATGAATGTATAGACAAACTAATGAATGGATAAAATGGCAGACATAAAATAGTAACTAGATGACTGAAGCAAGTAGATAGATCGCGGAGCTTACCAGCCTTCATATTGGCGAGAAGTATCAGCGAGCTTAATTAGATGATTGAAGGGGAGGAAGGTGCATTAAAATGCCGAGACACCTTGTAAATTTTGTGGAAATTATGCTTCATCTCAGACAGGCCTGGAATTTGACGTCCCATAGTACGTATTTCATATTTTAAGATGTATTTAACAGTTGTCGTAAAAATTTGTATGCAATAAATACGAAAAACAACACCACAACCAAAAATAAGCCACTAAAAATAAATGTTGGAGCTTTCTACTGAACTTTCCCTCATCATTTATTTCACAATCCACAAGATCTCCTAGTTTTCAAGTCCCAAGTAAGTTGCCTTCTTCAACTAGTTTCAATCTCATTCGTTTGTTGTTTTTTTATTTCTTTCTTAGTATTTGTTTGATGTGAAATAAATGTTGTGAAATTATACAAACTTGTCAAAATGAATTTCTCCGAGTTTTTTACAGGAATAATATATCATGTCACGTTAAAAAAATGTCTTAAGTATTAGAAAAATAACTTGTGATTTATTCCATAATGAAGTACTCAATTACCATTTTGAAAAGCCCATGCTTATTTTGACTATTTTTGTTTTTTTGAGTGCCCTGGCTTATGTTGACTAAAAATCGCTTGTGATTTATTCCATAAAGCACTCAATTACCATTTTGAAAAGCCCAGGTTTATTTTGACTATTTTTGTTTTTTTATTGCCCTAACTTATTTTGACTAATTTTGTATTCTGAGTTTTTTACTAAATGCTTTGAAATCAACTTCATTTTTACCGTAGTGAATTTCTCTTTAGAAAAAATAATTATATAGTTATTAAGCTAAACTTCTCTTACAATAAAAATAATTATTGAAAGATGTTACAAACTCATATTTATTTAATATACCTATTTAGATTGTCAACTACTTCTAATATAGTTGTATTTGGAGGATTCAAATCGTACAAAGTACATGAATAGAATTAGTGATGGTATTGTGTACGACAATGTTTAATAGGAAGGATTTCTTTGTGTAATTGGTTGAGCTGTATATTTCATGTATATTTCATCTATGATGTGGACAATAATGTGAATCTAATTTTTTAAGATGAGGAAGTCACACGCTCATATTTAAGATATTATGAACATGATTAGTTAACAATGTTCAAATGCAAAAAATGAGTTGATTACCTCGTAGATAGATTGCAGAGTTTACCTCGTAGATAGATTGCAGAGTTTGCTTAGTCTTGACATTTTTCACCATCATCGTTTTAGAAATAATGTGTTCCAAATATGAGTAATGGATATCAAATTAGTTGAAAGGATATACAAATATTTTAAAAATATTTAGCTATCATTACTGGATTTATTATTCAAGTAGTTCACAGTTGGTTGAAAGTGCACTTATAGGGATTAAAGTTATCTTGGTATAAATAAAAAATTCAGTAAATAAAATATGTAGTGAGTAAATAAAGATGTGTGTGCCCATCTGTAAATAAAATATTTGGTGAAAATAAGTTATTAAGAAATAGTTAAACATGTAATTATATGTTTAATAAATTTGACATATGTAGTATATTATTGGATTTAAATAAATTATAAAAAGGGATAGTAGTTTTAAAAAAAAATAACTCTATCTAATTTAATTGCAGTTGAGAATCCTCATCATCTTAACTATATGGCTTTCTTTAGTTTCTTTTATATGTCAAAATTTATGTACATAATCAAAATTATTAACTCCCAAAAGCTAAAAAGCTTTATAAAATCTTAAAAATATGGTTGTATACTAGGTGGAAACACATATTCTAACTTAGGAAGAAACAAGGCACTCTAAGAGGGAGATTAAAGGAAGTGGAGACATGTGAAACACATATGTTGAGAAGAAACAAGGCACTCTCCTAGGGAGATTAAAGAAAGTTGAGATGAAGGAATAGTTGTAAGAGAATTTCTAGATAAGGGGAAGTTGGCACTCACAAATTTAAGTAGAACGTAAAATGAAAGGCATGAAAAATGCCAAAACGTCATCAAATTTTCATTTGAGGGGCACAGAGGATTTGAAATTCCAGACCTGCATCCATATTATGTTTATGTTTGTTCAACTAACTAAAATTTTTTAAACATTGCCTTATCTTCTAAAGAGATATAATTCACCATCAATAGTTGATCATCAACCAATTGTATATTCTTTAGTTTGACTTTTCATTTTATAATATCTGTAAGGCTCCCTCTCACCCATCATAAATGTCGTAGTCTAATTAGCTAGAGGGATTTCCTAGAAAGTTATGGAAATTCTGGTCATATTTAGAGAAAATCCTGCAAGCATTTTTGTAAATCCAAGTTATAGTTGTTAAACTTTAAAATTTTAGGTGTCCTAGGCATTTTTGACGATGCTAAATCCATTTCCACCATCAAAAACACGATTCAAACTCTGCTTCTACAAGATTTTTTGAAATTTTTTTGCCCCAATTTTGGCCACTTTTGACCGTCCAGGCAATTCCAACGCCTTGGTAGATGATTCCATCACAAATAATTGATCATCAACCAATTGTATATTCTTTAGTTTGACTTTTCATTTTATAATATCCGTAAGGCTCCCTTCCACCCCTTGTTAGATTTCAGGTTGCTGTAAGTGTTTTATACTTTGTTAGACTTGTTCTTGACAGGTAGGAAATTTGTTTCAATGGTTTTTACGGTAGTTTTGGAACTGCAAGGAGCATTTCTTTTTCAGAAAGAACAACAACGAGAATTGGGGATACTTTCGGGAGCTTTGAAGACCTCGACCAAAAACTGAAGAGCAAATTTTGTGAAGTTCCAAACTATGGGAACGTTAACTTGACACAAATTGGCGAGAATTTATATTTTGTTGCCAAAACAATCCCCAGTTCCCTCAAGAAACCTACTCCCAAACCTTTATAAATATTGGTTCCTCAGGCCTCCTTTTCACTCAATCATTGAGGTTTGTTGAAGAGTGGGACAGTTGAGAGCGAACAATAGAGAAAGAGCAGTGGGTTGATAGCTTACCTTTGTTACACTAGAATGTTCTCGAGAGGTGAGAAATATGTTCCAATAGTTTCTGCACTCCGAGAGCTTTAGAACTACGGGGGAGTGTTCCCTTTTTAGATGCAATGACAACAGGAGTTGGGGATGTTTTTAGGAGTTTTGAAGAGGCCGAAAAAGAACTCGAGAGTAGATTTGTGGAGTTCTCAACTGTGGAACCCTGATTTGACACAAATTAGTGAAAATTTGTTTTTTTTTTGCGCTAAAAAAATCCCCAATTCCGGCAAAACAGACTCGCAAACCTCCATAAATGTTGGTTCCTTGGGCCTACTGAGGCGGAGGAATTGCCCAGACGCCAAAAGTGGCCGGATTTCGGGCAAAAAAATTTCAAAAAATCTTGTAGAGGCAATGTTTGAATCGTGTTTTTGATGGTGGAAATGGATTCAACACCATCAAAAACATCTAGGACACCTAAAATTTTGAAGTTTAACAACTATAACTTGGATTTACAAAAATCTTTGCCAGATTTTCTTAATATATGAACGGAATTTCCTTAACTTTCTGAACAATTTGTTTGGCTAGTTAGACTACATTCTCCTTTTCACTCCATCACTGAGATTTGTTGTTGATAGCAGGACAGTTGAGAGCGAACAATAGGTTGATAGCTAACCCAACGAATAGTTTTAGGACCAATACACTGCAACGATTTCACCCTTCGAACAATAGTCGACCTATGTTTCGTCCTTTAGAGATAATTTATTCATCATCAGCTTTATGTATGTGTATAAATGCTTACAGATAATTTATTCATCATCAGCTTTATGTATGTGTATAAATGTTGGTATCTCCAAATATATATAAAGATCAAAGGTTTCTTACAAACTAAGTCTTTTCAGGATTTTTGTTTTCCCCTTTACAAGTCGAGTCTTTTTCGGACTTTTGTTTTCCCATAGGCAAGTCAGATCACTCAAGGGATTGGAACATTGTTTTAAGAGGCCGAATTGTGTTTCAACATTCTATCTGTTTGGATTCGAATTTTGATTTTGAGTTGTTTCATTTTATTTTACTAGTAATTTTATAAAAACTTTGTCTTATAATATTATTTAAAATTAAATTCTCTCTCCCTATAATAATATATATATTTAAATATTTGTGAATTAGTAATATAAGTAATATATAAGTATATATTATAAAGGATGGGATGGATTAGGTATATTGGGTATATGTTTATTTTTGTATATAAATAAATGTTGTTTTTTATTTCTTATTATACATTTTGTTTATAATGTGTGTTTTGTTTCTTATATTAATGGGGGAAATGATGGAGGGTGGTAATTCAATACCAACAAGTGGATATGAAAATTATTCTCTTCCACTAATTCTAAGTGGTCAAGTCCAGCAAAGAACAAACCCCCAAGAAACCCTAGTTAAGTTTGTGAAGAAAAATCTTAAAAACAAGAAAAATAATAGTAGTAGTTGTGAAGAATGGATGTGCATATTCTGTAACCATATGTTTAAAGAGGTTGCACTATGGCGTGGCATCATCTTCTATCCCTATCTGGTGATGGGGTAAAGGGTTGTACATGTACTATTGAGAGAAAGATGGAGTTGACAAAGCTTCATATCGCTTCCCTAGGATCGAATGTAATGAGCTTGGACAATGATTGTATTTTTAAAGTACCTAGATCTTCTTCCCATGATATGGAAGATTCGGTGAATAAAAATGCATCAAACCAATTTGAGTTTGTGGGGGGGTCTACTTCTAGGAGGAGTAAGAAGTTTGCTAGTTTTGCTCAGGAACAAATTTCTAAAATCTGTGATGTATTATCTAGGGATGAGACTGATGATGCTATTTTTGATTTTTTTTATGGAAAATGGAATTTCATTTAATGCTACTTCTTCTCCACGTTACAAAGAAATGGTGCAAGAAATCATAGTTGTTAGGTCAGGATATGCACCTCCAAATTAAAACAAATGAGGACATCATTGTTAGATAAGGGGTGACAAGAATGCAGGGGCTTATGCCCCCCCTAAACAATATTGGATTTATTCAGGATGCTCAATAGTCATGGATGGTTGGACAGACATTCAAGAAATGTCACTGTTGAATATTATTAATACATCTCCAGTTGGGCCATATTTTTTAAGATAAATTGATTGTAGTGAGAAACTAAAGGATGCTACCTTCATAATTGAAGTATTGAAAGAAGAAATTGATGGGCTTGATCCTTCAAATGTAGTACATGTGATTTGAAGTATTCAAAGAAGCAATTGATGAGCTTGATCCTTCAAATGTAGTACATGTAATCACAGATCCAACACATGTTTGCAAAACATCAGGTTTGATGGTTCAAAGTCAATATAGGCATATCTTTTGGACTCCTTATTGTGTACATGCTTTGAATAATGTCCTCAAAGACATTGGCAAAATATCCTGGTTGCAAAACTCATTTTAGATGCAAGAGATGCACAAATGTACATTTGCAACCACCTTGCCTCTTTAACAATCTATAGGATGTATTCAGGGAAGAGGTTTTCGAAACTTGCAAAACCAAGATATGCTACATACTTCATTCTTCTTCAATGTATGCTTGAGGTGCACGCATCCTTACAAGCCACGATTGTTTCTCAATAGTGGAATGCATGGTCTGAATCTAAATCAGTGTAGACAAAGGATTTAAGAGAACAACTTCTCAATGATGATTGGTGGTCTAATTGTAAATATGTTGTTTCTTTCATAGCTCCAATTGTGGAGTTGATTAGGTATGCATATTTTGATTCCCCCACCCTTGGATAAGTTTATGAATGCATTGATAGTATTGTAAGCAAGATAAGGCACTTCATTTGGGACAGAAACCCCTCTTTGGAGTTCTTAAATGAAATTTGCAAGATGATAGGGAAGAGATGAATAAAACTCAATACCAATATTCACATTGTTGCTTATGACCTTAATCCAAAGCAGTATATGGAGAGACCAGACATTGTTTTGCCCATTGATGATGAAGAAGTGAAACAAGGCTTTCTTGATGCCATAAGCAAAATATATACACCTAATGAAGCAAATGTAATGCAGGAACAATTTATTGGTTTTGGTACCTTAAGCCCTTACACATTCTCTCAAGATGCAAGGGTGGACATCAACATTTATGCACAAAAGAATCTCATTGGATAGTGGAAAATGTATAAGGGGAAAGCCCAAGAGCTTCAAAATCTTGCCTCATGCTTATTATCTCAGGTTTCTAGTTCATCGACAATTGAAAGGAATTGATCCACTTATAGTTTCATTCACTCCGTTAAGAGGAATAGTCTTACCTCTAAGAGAGCATAGAGAATGGTTTATATGCATAGTAGTCTTCAACTTTGCTCAAGGAAGCTACTTAAGTATTTAAAGGGCCCTGCAACAAGATGGGATGTTGACGTTGAGGATGCTTCTCAGATTGATGATGATGAGTATAAGCCTTCAACAGATGCAGGTTTAGTTGGCATACCTTTGGATAATGTTGCAAGTAATCTTGGTATTGATGAATGTGATGATGGAATTGGAGTGCCTAGCAATGCTCAAGCCTATATGATAGTCTTGATGAGGAAGATTGCAATTTATGGTCATCTTCAACTTTAATGTTTTGTTTTGGCTTTTAAGCATTTTTGGATCATGGATTACTTTGCTACTTTGGGCATTGGCCATATTTTTGCTATGTATTACATTGGGCATGCTAGCAATATAAATATTAATATGATGAATTCTTTAATTTTTACTATGTTTTTTAAATTCAAAAATGTCCATTAAACTATTTAAATTTGAGATTTATAATGAAAGTAAAATTTTAAATTTATTTAAATATTTTGGATTTACATATTAATTTGATATATATATAGACTTATTATTCTTATAAAATTTTAAAAAATCCTAACCTTTTAAACAGCTATACTCATGCCACTAAGTGTTATATTCTTACTTATATACCCCGCTTATATAGATGAGGTCACAAAAATTCCAAAAAATTACATCTCATCTTTTGAACCGATCATTTTGTGAAGATTGCTTCGCAAGGAGGGAGATTAGGAAGATCACTTATTTCAATTTTCTAGTTTATGATGCCTCGTTACAGGATCTTGTTCACTGCGAGCCATATTTCCTATATTATTGTGTCATAAATGAACGGCGGGTGTATATGTTCATGGTTCGATTGTGGTTTTAGCAAAATCAAACGGTGGGCATATACACCCTTATTCATTTATGGCCCGATAGGGTGAGATTTATTGACGATCCTGGTTCATTCTGCTCCTCTGCGCTATCATTTCTGGAATGACAACTCATCAGATCTACAAACGTGAATATGTCTTTCCCGCCAGTTTCTTTTAAACCGGAAAGATTTGTAGGATCTTATGTTTCTTTGGCTAAGGCTACAAATCAAAGTACCCTAAGTTGAAGTCTTCGATTTTTGTTATTTTTGGAGTTTGTAGAGGAATTGTCGCGTACTCCATCGCAGAATCAAAGCCTAGGGGCATCTCTGTATTTACTGTATAGCGGCTGGCACAACGCCACACTGGCCAGGCTCGAGGGAGGAATCGTAGCGCGAACCAATCTCAGAAGCATTAATAATATTAGCTCAGAGAATTCACCAGCGGAGTTTTCTGTGTAACTACAGGGCCTATTTCAGTCATGCAGTGGCAACTTTAATTAACAATATATATTCTGCACAATAAGTAGGCTTGGCTGATGACGGAAGCGGGTTAATGGGTAATTCATGATGGTGGTGGTGATGGATCGAATTCAATTTCAGGAGAAGCGAATCGTCTCACGCATCTATGCGCGTTACATATTCCAATGGATGTTGCTTTCACTTCATTTTTTTTTGAATCAGAAATTGTCCGTAGGGTATAGGTCGGGATTCGCGTGCTAAGAGCAGCTTCTCGCAAAGGACAAACCGACTCGCCGACCGAACGAAGCTCTTCGTCAAACTTGATGTTTTAAGTGCGTGGAATTTAGTCGGCCAAAAGATGGGATAGGCCTGGAGACCTTTTTTGAGTTTCTGGTGATAGATATTTATTTATTTTTTAGTATATTTATTATTATTTTTAAAATTCTTTCACACTAATAAGGGTTATAATGATATATAATATATTATTTTAAAATGTTGTAAAATTGGATTAATATATTATTTTAAAAATGATGTAAAATTTGATTATTAAAGCTAAAAAAAATGCATAAATCATATGGTTGTTTTAGGATCCACTTGTTTAGAACTTTGACCGCTTTTATCTAGGTTTTTTAAATCATGAATCATAGAAGCCCTTTTTATGAGAATTTGATTATTATTTTAAGATTTAGTTTAACTAATAAATAAAATGTTCTTTTTCAAGCTTTAATCATGAATCATAGAAGTTTCCATTATGAGAATTTGATTATTATTTTAAGATTTAGTCTAACTAATAAATAAAATGGTTCTTTTTCAAGCATTTTTCCTGGTCAATTTTGTAAAAAATCTCGTATAGATTTTTAAAAAGCATAATAATGTGTAAAGATGAGTGTCTTAGGAGGTTTTCCATGGCGCTAAATCCATTTATGCATTCAAAAATGTGTTTTAAATAGGAATAAATCACAATCTGCTAGAAATTGTGTTGTCAACCAAAAAGGCATTTCATTTATTAGTTAGACTACAACTTTCTATTAATGTGTTATATTAATGGTTAATTATGTTCAATTTCAATGGACCAATGTCAACTCTTTTCAACCTGGTCAATCTCATAGACCCTCTTCAACCATGATAAATCATCATCAACCATCAACTAGGTCACCATGGTCAACCATTGTGAACCACAACAAACCCTTATAACCATTTTTAACCATAGTCATCTACTAGCACCATCTAGATCCATTTTAAATCTGGAACTACCAAGTGCCCAGAGAGATCAAGTCTCTAGTTAAAATGGAACTAACTTCATACTCTTTCATTCCATAATGATCTTTAAATATGCTTCAACCATAACAAATATCATGGACAAATACCATGACCAATGTAATATTCACACAACAAAAACATATTTTACCCCACAACCAACCTTTGAGTTTCACCACTCTTATATTCTCAATCAAATCTTACAACCAGTTCACAATAAATGTAGACCATGGTCCACACCTATGATCAAATGCAGTCATACATCACTCAATCTCTACCTATCATGAAGATTCATTATCTCATCATTGTCTCTCTTGTTAGCCTTACATCATCTTCTATTTATTGGAATAGAAAACACTATTTTGAATCTTATCAAACCAATATATGTGGCTAAACATCATTAACCAAGATCTTAGAAATATTGGAATTCCTAACCATTTTTTGAATAATAACAAGTCTCAACTTGATCGTTGTTCTATCGACTCAACTGTTGACTTATCTTTTGATCAACTTGACTTTGACTCTCCTATTGACTTGATACGACTCAAATATTGACTTATCATCTAATCAACTTGACTTTGACTCTCCTATTGACTTGATATCCCTAAGTAATTGTTCATGAACAAACTTGTTGAGGTTCATTCTTAGTCACCCTATCTAACTAGTCAATTGACTAACTCAACCTACAAAGAGTAAAACACCTCAACATAAGACACAAATATCATAACGGAAAACTTATGATAATATTGGTATCATTTGGTGTTTCATTTATGGTTAAAAGAGAAAAGTATAATGGTAAAAAAGTGGAAAAAGGATATAAAAAAATGTCAGTTCATCATATCCTGCAACCAAGCTAGTTTCATGCCCCTTATGAAACCTTCATTCTTCTTCAGAAAAACAAAAATGCAGGTCTTCCTAGTTGAAGGAAGGGTGTCCATACTCTTTTAGGCCATGAAATCCCGACGCTCTATCTACATGAACTCTTTGATTGTTTCCACTTGTTCCTCCCATTTGATAAATGCTCTGTCAAATTTGTTGGGACACTAAATAAGATAGTAGTGGAACGTAAGCCCTACCTACCTAGGTCCATGTCACCTTGAATATTTGACATAGATAGATGCCTTATTAAGGGCTAGGTTTAAATAGGCATATCCTATTAGGAATTATCTTTCTTAAATGATTGGGGAGTTGTCCACATAAATCACGGAAGACCAACAATGCTTGTAGATAATGGATCCTAACAACCAATTATGAGGGCTATGTTGAAATAAACATATTGTATAGGAATTAAGCTTCTTAAATAATTGGGAAGTTGTCCTCATAAGTCATGGAAGACCAATAATGATCACAGAGAATGGATCCTAACAACCTCTTGATAATTAGTCATATCATAACTCTATTTGTATCTTATACTAAGTGAGTCACATATGTCCAGAACTAGTCTTTGATAACTGATCACAATTATGCATCAAAGAGGGTTTTGTTTCTTGCAACTAGTTTTGAATTTGCCTCAAACCTGTCATAAAATTCCATTGCCTTTTTCCACCACACGTAGTTCAAGATGACTAATGAGAAGGATCAAAGTTGGATATCCTCAACATAAGGGTTTGGGTTCCATAAAGAATTATCCTATAAGACAAGGTTGATTTGATATAATTCACACAACAAATTATGATGAATAGGGCGAGATGAAAATAGGGTTAGATGAAGATAATATATTGAGTAAATCCTTCTGTTAGTTCATTTCACTTTCTTGCTCTAGTTATAATTTCTAAATTCTAAGGGTAGTCCAATTTTGATGTAGAAAATTAGGATATACCAAATATGGGTTTCAACAACTCAATGGCTCTAACATTATCTCACATACTTGATGGCTTTGATTTTGCACCTATGCAAATTGATCCAAGTGTATTCCTCTTTATTTCCTTCCACCTCTCATCTTGAACTACATACCTAGAAAACCAATTCTCTTTTACTTTCTCAATCACCTAATGATGGATTTTATTTATTTATAATGTTAAGGTTGATTAATAAATCTTTGTTCCTCCACCTTCAAATATCAGGTGTAAGCTAAATAAAGGCAAAGTGTTCACCATGATGTCACCCAAGATGGAGTTAATTATTTCATGAAACAGTGTAATGAGTTCCTCTAAGCATCTCTATACTCTATTTATGATTGACTCTTCGTGAATCATAGCATCCAAAAAACATCCATAACATTATTACTTTGAAACTCAGAGTTGTTTTTCTATAGTTTCCTCTTAATTTTTTATTTTATAGCTTCAAATTATGGTTGGATTTTAGCAACGATCTATATTTAGGGCTATAAAAGTGAATTGGATTATAAGTTGGTCGAGTTTTCATCTAACATACTCCGCTCTTATTTCTTCTCTTTTTTCTCAATCCAATACGCTATGAATGTGGGGTGAAATCTAGAGTTCAAAAATATCCATTCATATCAACATGAGACTGACTCTACTACATAGGAGACAATGGCCTTGGAGTTGATATTTAAGGTTTTCCCTTGGTGAATCTCAATAGGTAAGATATAGATTTCAAATATAGTATCTAAAAAGGATCATTGGATCAAATTGTTGTGCCACATTCACTAATGAGTAAGTTTCCTAAGGATATTTTTCCAAAATATGCCCAAGGCATAGATAAAATAGGTGTATAGCCATGCGAGGGTGTGAAATGAAGATACAAATAAGAACATCTTAAATATATTTCTTAATAGTTGAACCCTATTCCAAGTTTAGGATAGTTTGGATAGTCTCTTCATCTTTATCCTCAATACAAGGAGGATTTTTTGAATTAGAAGATGACTTAGTAGGGGGTAAAGAGTAATATTATCAATGGAGTCACCATGGATATATGCAATGACAATGACCAACTAAGGCCCCCCTAAATCAATAAGTATCCTCCTTGGTTAATGTTTAGCTACAAAAACATGAATTTAGCTAGGTATTCCCGTGAATCCATAAAAATGAATGTCTTCTAGAAATCCCCATAGTTCAAGTATATATTTGTCAACTATATGAAGAAATGTCGAGGTTTATTATAGACCAAGTAACTATATTCCTTCCATCATTTCCTTGGTCATAGCATTGATAGTTTCCCAAAAATAACTTAGTTTGTTGGGAATGAAATTATTATTGATATCAACATTAATAATTACACTTCCTAGATCCAGATATTTGGTCTATGAAAATATTTCCTAACATCAAATTAGCTAACTTCCTAATCAAGCACACATTTTGAATATCATTCCTCCTTATTTTTATATTTCTAGGATAGAGTTCTTAGAAAACCTTAACATAGATCAAGACATTCTTAATGACTTGCAATAAAGGGATTTTGATACATACATTTCTCAATTACACTAAAAAAATCAAACTCTATTTATGTGGGGGATTTGCCTACACTAAATCATTTTAGATATGGAAAATCCATAATTGACCCTATGAGTATTGTTGACTAGGATTTGAGATATAGCTTATGTTCTAGAGGAAGAGTTAGTAACTTGATCATCCAATTATATGGGACTAAAATCATCATCATATTCTTGGATAATGGAAGAAGTTTATTCGTCAATCACTTTTCCTTAATGCAAATGAATATCATTACAATTGGTAAGAGAAATGAAACAAGTTGGAAATGAAGCTAGTTTGTAGGTGGTTTTGACTACTTTATTATTTGGGTTAGGTATAGTTTGAGAAAGTATCTAAAGTGGTTTTTGAGGAGGTTGATTAGATGGTAATTGTTGATGCTATGAACATTGAATGCTAGAGAAATGGGTGTAACTAGGGATATTGTCAGGTTTTTAGGGGTAAGTTCCCAAAGGATAAAGGCCCTCACCTAACATGTTTTCAAGGTTGGTTTTGAGCATGGGTAGGCCATTTCTTCCATAATGTAGGTGACTACTAGTTTTTATGTGGATAATGGTATGGAAAAAAATACTAATATGGGTCATCTACTACACTAGGTTGTCAGGGTGACCATGGTTGCTTCTTTACTATAAGAAAAATTTGTTCAATGTCCTCATTAGACCCCGATATAATGTCTTAAGATCAATTAAGGAAGGGAAATATATAATTGCATGCCTTTACTCAAAAGCAACACACATTTCAACATTGTTCGAAGGACATTCCCAAAGAAGGTGATTCTTTCAACATTTGGAGCAAAATATGGCTAATGATAAGTCTACCTCCTATTTTCTCTCTTTTTCTTTCAAAGTTTATGATTGTGTGAGTTAAGTGAACCTAGGATATTAATCTTGAAAATATCTAATAATGTTCCTAGCTTAGCCCTAGTCACTCATCCTCCTAATCACTTTGTAATTCTTGAAATTATGACTTTGGGACACTTCCCATATTTTATAGTGTCATGTGAGCATCGTCTGGATAAAACACAAAATTTCTCATATGTAAACAAAGAGACATCTCCATCTCTCATGAGATTTAATACATCTATATAGTCGTCCCTAATCCTTCTAAGGAGGATAACTCTAAGAATATTAGGGTCCATATTATTGTGTTTCAATCATTTTAAGTTGTATTGAAGTCTCTTAGCATAGTCCTCCAATTTTTCATCATCCCTCCGAGTCATCTTGAAAATTTCCTCCCAAAGATCCTTGTGTTTCAATAAGCTTAATATTTCTTTGAAAACTTTTTCCTCATCTCCTCACATTTTTTAATGGTATTCCCCCAAGCCCCATGAATGATTGAAGTGCTACTTATGTCAGGGTGACTAGGAATAATTTTAGGTTTGGACATCAAATAAATAGTCATAGCTTTGGTATAGGACATCAAATTCAAAGAGGAATGTGTTGATATACTCACTAGCCAATCCAAGAAAAATAGGTAGGACATAAGGTAGGATACTTTTTATTTGGACTATGCCACCCTATTCCCGAATAGGGTATTCATATGTAATAGTTTCCTTTTGCTTAGAACCTTCTCCTCCAGTCATGTTTAAAAATAGGTTTCTCTAATTTAACATAGATTTGTGGAAGTGGGATAATTAATAGAGATATTGGGTTCTTGGACAAGGTTTTCCTATCTGTTAATAGATTCTACAACTAGAGTACTTACTACTAAGGTGTTAGTAATGTTGGTAGCCTCCCTAATATGATATGGAAATGTTTGCTAGTGTCTTTAATTTCTTACATGCACCCTAATATGACTTAATGCATGACACTAAGGACCAAGGTTGGTAGAGGTTTGTCAACAGTTTCCTAAGAACATCCCATGTCTAGTGTCTTTCCCTAAATTGGTGTAAAGCAAGAATTCGTGCTCCTTTAGTACCTCCCCAACAATGGCACCAAAAATGATAGTGTTTTCATTTACCGTCCTAGAGTTTGGGGTAAGTTCAATTCACTAGATTACTTAATCATCAACCTGGGGTTTAGTTATGCTCACTCAGCACTCTGTGTACAATACACAAGACATGGTTCTTGAATGGACTTAATGGAGATTACATGTTTTAATTGGTAATTCTATAAAGAAGAAATTCATTCATTAACAAAAAGAAGGTAAATATATTCTAGTTAAAATCTAAAATAACAATGAAAAGACTAAAATCATAAATCAATTCATTTATAATCTAACACCTATCACCTATAGTTTCATTCTCAATTAGTGGCACCTCCTAGTTTGGATTAAGTATGGATTTTAATCATATGATACTATTTCCTTTGCTCTATCAACATTGAGCGTGTAACGATAAGTGGATCTAATTTTGTAGATATAATATCCTAATACTACAACAAGAATAACTCTATAAAAAACATAATAAATGATGGCTAGTATAAATAAACATAAAAACAAGAAACATAACAAACTAAATCACAACATATAGATATACAAAATATGCAAAATATACACAACACCTTACCTCAAGTGAGCCCCCTCAAGGATTTCGCCTATGTGCTAGCTATTGAAACACCACAACTTTAAAATACCTTCATGCACAAGGAACACTATAATACATATATTTATAATAAGTAAAGTGAAAGCTCTTCAAATCCACCCCTTAACCTCGACCCTCCCTCTACCAAAGAGTGAGGATGCCTCCTATCTATATAAGTAAATAGATAATCTATGCATTCTACAATATAGAGGATAGGGTTCCTTGATTCTCAAGGGTTTTATTTTTAGTCCCAATGATAATTTGAGTGTTATGATACATATAATTACATCCTCCTTAAACAAAATTCATGCATAAAAATACTGAATTTAATCACTTGTTGGTTGTGACCCTTGAAGTGCATGAGTATCATATGTTGCTCATAGTGATAGATTGGGCCAATTCAAGTAGTTATGGTTTGTTAGGATCCAATATATTAGTTGATTACTTCAAGCATAATTAGTACAAGTTATTAAGTGCCAATATATTGATTTGAATGTGCAAATATCATTAGTCATGGAATGCTATGTTTGCAATAAGTTGGAGTGTCACCATAAATGTTTGATATCTACCCCATCCTGTGTTAACTATGCAAAGCTCCTTATGATACCCTATAGAATATGCTATGAAGTGTATGATACAACTTGCATTAGCAATTGTTTAAATTACACACATATGCATATTATGAACATCCTTTACCATTCATTAAAATCTCAAAAAGCTTCATAACTTTTTGTATATTAATTAAACAAAGAAAAAGAAATATAAATTGCAATCTATTTACCTTTAAGTATATGCAAGTTATAAATATAATAACCACAAACTTATGATAATATTAACACACTTTGATGTTTCATTTGTGATCCATAATGACAAAAATAACGAAAAAAATTCCATTTTTCACTATCAACTAACATGATCAAATAATATATGCAATAAGTTTTAATAGGGACAATTTTTTTAGAATCAATTTATACATGTATGATCCAATAAATTGGTATTATGAATGACAGAAAATAGAGTGCTAAACTACTATTAAGAACAAACTTTAAGCACAAAACAAATTTACCATAAATGTTTGATGCAAAACCTTATACTACATATACATGACAAATCTCAAACTTTATGTTAAATATCCATGACAAGTTTCTCCATTAATTAAGATTTACCCAAAAACATTTCTTTTCCAGAAAATAATAACTACATTCATTAAATTTAATAATACATTCATTAAATTATTTATGTTATATCTTTTATTTTTTTAATTGTACTCTCTTTTAAGATTTTTATTAAATTAATATATTATCAAATTGATTTATTAATAAGATTAAATTTAATATAAATTATTTTTTCATTCCAGTCTCTCTTAAGATTTTTTGTTTTAAATAAATTATTAAATTGATTATTATTAAATTAAAATTTTAATATAAATATTTATTTATTTATTTATAAATAGATAATTTTAAAAAATATATTTTAGTTAATTAAAAATTGGAAATATTTTTTATAAAATCAAGTAAAGAAAATGCTTTAAAAAATAAAAATAAAATATATTTTTACCAAAAAAAATAATAATATCTATCATTGAAAATAAAGAAATAAAATATAATATATAATCATTAATAATAAAGAAAAAAAATTTAATTGTAAAAATCAAATAATCAGAAACATCAAAGTCGGTGTAAGTTGTTTAAAGTGCAATTAATGACATGGTCTTAAGAATGGAAGTGCCATGTAGTACTACTGGCTTATCCTATAGAAGAGAGAAAAAACCGGAGGTAAGTTGTTTAATGTGCAATTAATGACGTGGCCTGAAGGATGGGACTGGATGTGCCGATGACATATCATCTTCGAATGATTAGGGTTGGAAATTTAAATAAAATGGTCTTTAAATTCCAATAATTTTAATCATCTTTTCATGACTTCAAACATTTTTCACATTGCAACTTTAATTAAGATTATCTTTTATCTTCAAAGAGATAAGGATGCAAAATATAGCGAGTGGAGAAAAATTATATTTTGTCTCCCTCAGAACTTAGAAGTATCTTGCTGTCTATTCGTCTATGAGATATTTTTTCGCGACCGATTTTTCCAGAATTGATATTGTTCAGATTTTGGTCAGATTTATTTTACAAGCTAGTAATATGTTTGTGCTTTATATATTTTATATAATACAAATTAAAATTTTTTTTGCTCTGAAAAAAAACTTAAAATATATGGCTCCTTCGATTCATTATAGACTATTGATACAAACCATTAATAAATAGAATATTCATTAGAGACTATTGATACAAAGGAAATGCGACTTTTTGGAGATTCGGGTGACGGAATCTTGCAGAAGAAATTGAGGTTAAATCTTGATTTGTTGCAGTTAAAATAGTTTTTTAACTGCATATTTGGATTCAGCACCCTGAAAAACCCCTGTGACGCTTTGATTGTGCAGAAACTAGCTATCAAACTTGTGATTCCAATAAATTGCTGCCGGATTTTGACCGGAAAAGCCCACCGGAAAGGCTTTAAAAAAGTTGCACTATAGACAACTGCTTGATTACAAATGATCCTACAAAAAAATACATAAGACGGCAAGAGCTAATGAGCCTGCCATTGGGCATTAAATACCCGGCTACATGCACCTCCAATAACTGTTTAACACAAGCACCATTATTATTTTTATTTATCTATAACGGAAGCGCATGTAGCCAGGCATTTAATACCCAATAATATGCTATTTAGCTCTTGCAACATAGGGTCTCTCACCTTTGAATAGATATACGTTTAGAGTACCCTCAGCTTTTATGGTTACAAACTATACAGCTGGATTTCAAAAAAAATGAAAGTACCATAGCATTGAATTGTCAACCCTATACTAACTGCTCTGTCACTAATATGAAAGAAATAACAGGGATGAGTTTTTTCAAATTCAAACCAACCAAAGAAATAAATTATGAACTTGTTTCATAATAGGAGGATATTACCAGTGGAAAAATAGAAAATAGTCACAGCCATAGCTACTGTTCATAGAAAATTCGAGATATTCAGATTAAGAAAATGCAACCATTTTGAGAATTTTCACAATGATAATTTGCAAACAATTTGATTGATATCATCGAATTATTCGAAACTAGTTGTTATAGTATTAAAAGTATATTAAAATAAAGTATACATCTTTTGGTCCACTTAATTCCAAATATATTAGAAAAAAATAGTGTCCGTTCACATCAAATAATGACGAACCTTCGTTCATTAAATTCTGATCCAACCGACCTGTATCTATACAAAGCAAGAGTCTTCACCCCACGGAACCGACCTGTATCTATACAAAGCAGAGTCTTGACCCCACGGACCAGAAATATTACTTTTAACCAAACAAATGCACTGAAAGTAATATCCATTGGACAATGTTCGCGGTGTGAGCAGTCAGAGATTCATCGGACGGCTTAGCTTCAAGTCTTTGAATTTTTGTGTGATCCATGATTACCCATTAACCCGCACCAGTCATCAGCATAACCAAGGCAGGAAATTTACTGTGCAGAAATTTTATTTTTGGCTAAAGTTGCCACTTCATGACTGAAATTGGCCCTTTCGTTACAGAGAAAACTCTGCGGGTGAATTCTCTGAGCGCCGTATCGTTCACTTCGCAGAATTTTTTTTCCCATCCAGGAGGCTCAACCGCCTCATTTCCGAGACCCGGAACCCTGTCCTGAGACGAAGGGTTCTTCGAATTTTTCCAGTCTGCTACATAAGCCGAGACTCTTCTCCTAAACTTGGCCTTGAATTCACTCCACGCCTGGTATTTATAATGGTTTATCACGGCCTCTGAGAATGTTAGGCGCATGTTCTTGTAACCAGGCTTCAGCTCAAAGTGGTGTATTGCATTCCGTAACGAAGGAGAAAGAGCGTCCAGGAGGACTATGGACTTGTGGCGCTGCTCCAGTTTCTCCCTGCAGGTGTAGCCTTGAGTCACCCCTTGGGGGGGATGGCTTTTCAGATTGGAAGGACCGAAGTTCCTGCAATATATAGACACTTGACCTATTATTGGACTACCGGATAAGGAAGACGTGGAATTAATCATCTGGGTTGTTTTATTCACAAGCAAGAGTCCCAGAGCATTGGAAGTAGAATTGGGCGTCTGGTTTAACCATCTAGGAGCGAACACAAATTCATCAACATCTGTGAACATAACCCAGTGGCAGCTTTCTCTGGCCTGCAACGCACAGTGTGCAAATCCGGCTTCCTGTGTCTTAACCCAAGGCCATGGATGGCGTTTCACGTTATAGCTGCTGCTGTCAGCCATAGAATTTATTATTTCTTCCAAATTGTCATCGCTGTTGTTGTCATAGATGAAGAATTGTTCCACTCCCAGGTGTGAGTGATACACAATCCACTCCTTGAGAAATTTCGCTACATTGAATACCATAGTGCAGGCGCATATCTGAAACTTCCTCGATTCTTTTTTGAAATTGGGAATTACATGATGAGGATTGTAATACGCTACCGAAGGAAGCTGGAAACGGTTGCTCTTACGGACTGATCTCAGAGTGACTTTGGCACCAACAAGCGCATGTCGAAGGCGTTTCTCCGGTTGCTTACACCTGAAAACCTCCTGAGCAGTCACCGTCACGGCAGTCTCCAAGGTATTGTTGAATAAACATCTAAGATTTCTGGGCTTTGTGTTGATGCCCTGCCTTCGATTGATTCCCTTGGCGAATAAAATCAGATCATCGCCATATGCATCACTCTGAACACTGCTCTCGTAAACCAGAGAATTCCACTTAACAGGACGACTAGATACAGTCTTCGCCGAGAAGGGCAAAAATGGAGATAAATTATTATCGTCAGAGCTGGTTAACGCGATTGTGCCGATGGCTCCTGCTTTCGACAAGAAATCGACCCTATTGGGATCGCTCAGGCGGCATCTGATGGCGGCTCGTCCCTGTAAATAATCGATGGCCTTCACTGGTACGCTCAATTGATCCGAGAAAACACAACGAAGCCCTGACTTAGGAGGGAATATATAGATAGAATTTACAGACCTGCCTGACCATGGCAAAGGAATTAGTAACACCACATCGTCCTCAGGAAGCAGCAGGACGTCTTGTACATACAGATTCTTGCTGATATTATTGATGTGTCTAACACTGGTCCGCGCTAGGGTTCCTTCCTCGTGGCTGGGCAGTGCCGCGTTTTGCTGGCCGCCATACTGTAAATACAGAGAGGCTCTCAAACTTGTATTTTCCAATAGGGCAACCGAAAATCCCACTGCAAATCCCCAAACAAGACAAACACCATGAGAACACTATAAATTGTTAGGGTACCTTAAATTTCTGAAGCCTAAGCCTAACAAAAGCGAGATGCTACAAAATTTTTCCTAGTCTAATAGAGAAAATAGGCGGGACAGACATGTTCACCTTGGTAGACCTGGTGAGTTATCAAGACCGAAACTATGGCGCAGAGGAGCAGAGTGAAGAGAACACTGTACCGAGGCATCTTGTAATTGAACTCTCGCATCCTCCTGCGAGAAAGATGAGGCAGGCTTCTATGTAGTTGTGGGTTAGAATTCGGATTGAATTTTTTTATTTCAAAGTTTTGAAGAATTAGCCTTTCGATTTCAGGCGCGTGGCAGAGAAGGCGACGGCTTCGATGAAGCTGATTTCAAGTGCGTGACAAAGAAGGCGACGGCTTCGATGAAGGCATAGAAGCCATTGGAGTGGCGGGTTGGTTTTCACCAGTCAATACCTACTTGCAATTGGGCAGAGTGACCGTGAGTCAATAATGACGGTAGGAATACGTTAACATTGTGACCATTCATGCATTTCGATTCGCTTTTTCTTTGGATAGCCCTTCAACGTTGAACAACTCGGCCCGCTGGATTCGCTACAAAATTTGTATACCGGCCGTGTTGGACTCGCTACAAAATTTGTATACCGCCGTGTTGGACTCGCTGCAAAATTTGTGGAATTCCAATTCTACTTTTGTAGACTTTGTCGAATTTTGATGTCCAGTCACGCTACTGGTAGTAGTCTTGCTTTCCCATGTGGCGGATTAACATGGATTAAAGTTTACAATAGTAGCATGGATATGGACTAAATGACCATTGTCGATTAGAGGGCCAAACATGTTACATTCTATCTAGATTTATTAATCGATACATGTAATGAATTTTGTCTATGTATTGACATTTTACCAAACAAAATAGTGATCATTGCAGCTAGGTTCACTAAGTGAACTCATTGTGGGTGAGGTTGACTAACTGTTAAACCTCGGTAAGATAGGTTGAATCAAGCAATTTTACCAAACTAGGTTCACTAAGTGAACTCCTTGTGGGTGAGGTTGACTAAGTGTTAAACCTTGGTAAGACAGGGTGATTTAAGCCATTTTACCAAATAAAATAGTGATCACTCCAGCGAGGTTAACTAAGTAAACTCTTTGTGAGTGAGGATGACTAAGTGTTAAACCTTGGTAACATGGATTGATTCAAGCCATTTTACCTTACAAAATAGTGATCAATGTAGCTAAGTTCACTAAGTGAACTCCTTGTGTGTGCGGTTGAAAGTGTAAAACACCTTGATTCAGGCCATAGTGGCATAAGGGTAATTAAGATAAACTTGCCCCAAACTCTTAAAATCATCTGCACTGAATTTCACTCTAGTTATCCGAATGGTTAGGAAAGCTTAATTTTCCGAATGGTTAGGAAAGCTTAATTTTGGACATCATTAAAAGTTAATCTAGATTTCAGATTTCGCTTCATGGTGCTTATAGACTTTATTATAGGGTGTTTATAGAACTTGTTAGGTGGTGTAGTTACTACTTTGTTGTTAGGTGGTGTAGTTACTACTTTGTAATTATTATAAACTGAGAATCACTTATAGGGTTTATAGGAGAATATCTTGGAAGTGGTGAGATTAAAGAGAAATTAATTGCATCAAGAAAGTTTTTTTGTTTTTTGTTTTGTTTTTGTTTTTGTTTTTTTTTAGATTTTGTCAATCAAGTAAAGATTTCAAGAAAATTTCTAGTGTAAATTTTGCTAATTAAATATGGAATTTAAGAGAACTTGTTATATATATTATTTTTATAATTTATATGTAAATTTTATTTTATATATATTTTTTTCATTTATGAAGTGTTAATTTTAAAGTAAAAAAAAATCAAAATAGAAAATGTTAATTTTAAAGTAAAAAATAGCTTCAAAATAGAAAATGTGTTATTATATGACTTAAAAGGATGATTTCAACTATAACAGTGAACAATTTTAAAGGGAAACCAAAAAAATATGTTTTATGATATTTTTGATTCATTTTCTTACATGTTTACCAGTTTTAGGGGCTAATATTAGTAAGTAGGTTACTTTTCATGTTTAAAAAAAATTGCTAATCTTTAATTTTTTCTAAAACCAATTTATCCAAATTTTATAGTGTAAAATAATTTTACCTTAAAAATCATGAAAATTTTATAAAGACTAGATAAAATTATTAAAAAATTGAATATTTTTACAAAAATATTGCATATTAAAACTAGGAAGGTTGACCTAGCTTTTTAAACTTTAAGATAATTTGTTAAACAAATACACACTCTTCATACTTTTGATAAACAAATAAAAAGATAGACTAAAAACACTTTAAAACCCAGGTTTATTATTATATTGTAAAGGTTAATTTTGTATTATTCCCCTTTAGATAACCCTTTCGATTAGAAGAATCATTATATGATAAAATTATATATTGTAATACCTTTAGCAAGTTTGATTGAAAATTATGGTTCTGGAAAATTTGGATAGGTTCAAGTGATAGATTTAATAAAAGAGTTTTTGGTGTCACATGGTCATTACCAATGGATAGTCTTTCCATTTAGACTAAAAATTTTATTTTTTGAAATTAAAAAAGAATTGAATATTATGATATTTAGACAGTTAGGAGCTAGTTAAGAATAATTTGGTCTAATATGTGTTTAGGTAAAGGTGTGTTTTTTTAGTCGTTTATAGTTATGTAATTTGTTGATTATGATATGTTCTAGACAAAGAGAAATTTGATGGCTCATTTTCTCCTCAATATTAACAACAATTGATCAATGGATTAACATTTGATTGGTCCATGATATGTCTTTAAAGAGCATGGATTAGCATTTGATTGGTCCATGATATGTCTTTAAAGAGCATAGACGATCATTTTCCAATGAAATACTGTGAGAAACTCTCTTATGTACATTTTTTTTTGCATTAATAAATTGTCTCAAGCGACCATGTTGGCTAGGGCCATGGATTATTTTTCTTGTAAAGGGCTTGACCAAATAAAACCATTACCGCTATGATATTTGATCTAATTATTTGAACGATTAATTAAGGTGTTTTCTTGTGTGGAATACCTTGTTTTCCCTATCATTGTATCAAGGCTCCTCTGAAGAGTCACTACAATTGTCAATCGAGATCTTGAATATATATTGCTGCATGCAACAATTTTTTGCTAATGTTTGGTATTTCTATGCATTTCTAGGTTAAGCACAATATCCCATAACATCCAAGGATTGCAATTAGTTGGAAATACGTGTTGTTTCACCCAAAAATAATTTTGTCTTCACTATTTTTTATCATATCTGGAAGTATAAACTCTAAATATACCATTTTAAATATTCTTATGAGTTAATATTTTAGATATACACCCTTTATTCTTGGTTTACTACTCTTTATGATTTGTGTATGTTATTTTTCATGTGATCTATCAAATTTTTATAGATAAAAAATAGAGTAGAAAGTGTTTTCTTTCACATATATGCACTTATCATGAACTATATGCAATCTTGGATAATAAAAAATAGAGAATGCCTTTTGGTTTGACAAATGTAGGAGCTACATTATAGAGAGCTATGGATATAGCTTTTGCAAGCCAAGTAAACAAATTTCTTGTTATTTATCTTGATGACCTTACAATTTATTCTAATTCTGATAAAAAAACATTTAAAGCACTTGATGAAGGTTTTTGAAAGATGCAGGAAATTTGGAATATCATTGGATCCAAAGAAGTCTCTATTTGCTATCATTGAAGCTAAATTTCTTGGTCCGATAATTTCCGAATATGGAGTAGTTATTGATCCAAATAGAGTATCAGCCATACAGACATTATCATTACCCAGAAATAAAAAGGAAGTTCAAGATTTTCTTGGTAAAATCAACTTTTTAAGAAGATTCATACCCAATTATGCTGAAATTGTCAAAGATATAACTGATATGCTTAAAAAGGGTCATGAAGTTAAATGGACTGCCTCTTCCAAACATGCATTTGATCAAATCAAGAAAGCCATTTCTGAAGCTCCAACCTTGTCCAATCCTAATTATACCAAACCATTTAGTATCTTTTCCTTTGCCTCTGAAACAACCCTTGCTACTATTTTATTACAAAAGAATGAAGATTCCCATGACCAACCTATAGCCTTTTTTAGCAAAGTCATGAGGGATGCTGAGCTCAAATATGATATAATTAGAAAGTAGGCTTATGCCCTAGTCCAATCATTGAAATCTTTTAGGATGTATGTTTTACATTCATCCATTATAGCCTATATCGCCAACAATGTTGTTAAAACTGTTCTCACTCAACCGGATACTGATGGGAGGAGAGGTAGATGGATCACTCAAATTTTGGAGATTGATCTAACTATCAAAACCACAAAGCTAGTAAAGGGTCAAGGATTACCTAAGCTTCTTGCTGAATCCAACTGTAAAGTGTTAGGCATCAACTCTATTTTGGAAATACCAGGGGAGAATCCACAAGAACCTTCCCAAAATCCAAAAGAGGAGAATCCAAAATAACCTTCCCAAAATCCAAATGAGAAGAATCCACAAGAACCTTCTGTCTATGAAGAAGGGGAGAATCCACAAGAAACTTCCCAACATCCTAAAGAAAAGAATCCACAAGAACCTTTACCTTCAGATCAGACCATTTATGTACATATTGATGAGAAATATCTTTTATCAAATTGGGATCAAGATATTGTAAATTTCTTGATTCATTTTGAGTGTCCTGCATCATTCTCCAAAATTCAATGTAAAACTCTCAAATTGAAAGTTGTCAAGTACTGTATCATAAATGCAAATCTATATTGGAAAGACCCACTCAATATCTTGTTATTATGTTTAACATAATTAGAGACTGAAGGGATCACTGATTAGTTTCATACAGGATTTTGTGGAGGACATTATGCTTGGAGAGAAACATCATATAAAATATTAAGGGTGGGATTTTATTGGCCAACATTATTCTTACAAGTAGTAGCAAAAGTCAGAAGTTGTGTCCCTTGTCAGATGTTTTTTGGTAAGCAAAAATTAGCAGCTCTTCCACGAATCCCAACAATAGTTTTAGCACCTTTTCTCCCATGGGGATTATATTTTATTAGAGAGATTCATTCTACTTCAAGTAATCAACGTAGATGGATCCTCACTCCAACATACTACTTTACTAAATGGGTGGAAGCAATTCTAGTAAGAAATGCTATTGATTCAGTAGTAATCAAATTCATTAAAGAAAACATCTTATCTAGGTTTGGTTTCCCAACCCAAATTTTTACTGACAATGCCACAACATTTTCCAGTGTTAAAATGATTGAATTTTGCCAAAATATCATATTCTACTACATCATTCAACTCCATACTATCCTCAAGGTAATAGTATTGCAGAATCATCCAATGAAAATCTAGTAAAGCTTATCAGAAAAACTTTAGCAGATCATAAAAAGAGATGGGACACTCATCTAATTTATGTAGTCTGGGCAATCAGGATTACTCTAAAGATATCTACTAGAAAATCTCCCTTTCAATTAGTTTATGGGAAAGATGCAATTTTCCCTACCAACTTGCCCTTCCCTGTTTTAAAGTTTCTGCAGGATTCAACTAATCAACCTGATGATTTTTCAAGAAGGATAAATCAAATCATTGAACTAAATGAGAATAGAGATGAAGTTCAATACAAATTAAAAAAGCGTTAGAATAAGATGAAGAGCCTATTTGACAGAAGAGCCAGGGAAAGGGACTTCAAGGAGGGTGATCTAGTTCTAAGATGGGATTCCAGAAGAGAAGACAAAGGAAAACATGGAAAGTTTGAAAACCTATGGTTTGGACCTCTAGATATTGCTGAAGTAAAATGAAACAACACTTTTGTGTTACAAAATTTAGAGGGTCAATATTCCACATATCCTGTTAAAGGAAGATTTCTCAAGCATTACATTCAGTACTAAGAAGTTGAACTAGATTTCAATACTACCATTGTGAAAAGTCCGTTTATTTTACTTTTTCAACTGTCAATTTGACTTTTTCACAGCTAAGACTCCATAGCCGGAGGAGAAGGCACATGGATCTGCAAGTTCTCTACATTCTACAGGAGAAAGCAGTCCCTAGTTGGAGCTGATGTTGTAGCATTTTGTTTGATTTTGGTAATTTAGCAAACAATGAAAATATATTTTAAGAAAATGTTGAGTTAGGATATGGACAAAAAGAATAAAGAAATAAAATGTTAGAATAGATGCCCTAAAAAAGGAAGGCAAAATAATAAAATGTAGGGTTAGAAATAAAAGAAAAAATAATAAATTTTGAAAGCGTTTCACATTCAAATGCCACTACTCTTAGCCAATTTTATTTTTGCAAACAAAGTTGTGTGCAGATTGTTCAAATGCCACACTAGTTCATACAATCCAATTGTAAATTTTAATCATGATTGGATTAGGTTTAAATTGCTTGTTAATAAGTAGCAAATAAAATTGTCTCAACTATTTAATTTGAGCCAATGGAAGCAATAAGGGATAGAAGCAGATTAATCATTAAAGCGAAAATGTTGAGTTGCTAGTCTAAATGCACTCGGGTGACTAAGATTGTAAAAAAATGTTAGGAGAGTTAAGGGTAATTAAAGAAATTAAATAAAATTGGAGCATGATAGTATTTTTATCCTAACTCAAATCATTGGATATATGTGCATATAACAAATGGTTTTAATTAACCATTATTTTCTAAACCTCAATGTTATTCATCTTTATCCATTGATTCCCTTTGGGCCCCACACCTGTCACATCCATCATATCTTTTTGACCCCACCATCACCTTCCGCTTCACTTAATTAAACTTCCCCCATTTTCTTTTCATCCCCTACATCTCCCTTTGATCTAACAGCCAACATTGCTCCTTAGCCCTCCCTTGTCGTCTGAACGTTATCGACGGGGGGTGCAAAGTCGGTTGTTTTAGAAACTACCCTCCAAAACTGCCAACCTTCTTTCCTAATTATTTGAGACTTAAAACCCCAAACCATTTACCTCCTAAACTCACTCCCCAACACAGCTTTCGGCCTCCTCCGTCACCACCGCTCCAACATCATCATCTACGAAAACACCTTGCCACTTCCTTTGTCCCATCATCCTACATGGACCAATCTTCTGCCTGTCTCCCTGTTATCCATTTAATTCACCACCCCTGAAAATGAATATTCCATCAAACCATTTTTGAGTCCCGTTGGAGAATTAATACAAATTTAGTCATTGATTAATGGACTCGCTCCATTTTATGCCTTATAAACCATGTTCTTTCATAAAACTTGTTACAAAGTGTATTCCCATAGCTCAATTGATCACTGGATACTTGCAGCTTACAATCAAAATGACCAATTCACCATTCAAGCCAATTTTCTATCTTATTCAAAAACGAGCCGGCATCGAGGTTCACTCAAATTTATTTACATTACACTATTTTTCTGCTATCACTGTGTTTCAGCCAAATATTTCCAATTTTTGTCACTTTCAGTTTGTAATTATATCAACAGAATGCCTCCTAAGGGGAAGTTACAAAAACCCAAAATCCTTGCATTCATCCACAAGTTGATTTCCATCATACTCCCTTGGTTGACAGCGACTGTAAAATCCATGAGTCCTTGTTCGAATTTGACTTCTTTGTGATCTATTGTTGGATGGAGGACCAATTCGTTGATCGAAATGACGAAATTGGAATTTGGGACTCTCATCTTCCTCATTACATTTTCCCTCAGACCCACAAAGCACATGAATTCGTTAGAAAATTCCATGCAGCTTATGACCCCACACAAAGAGCTATTATCTCACCTAAAAGAGAAATCTTGTGCTCCATCAATGCCCAGTCCATTGACCAGATGTTGCATGCCCCAACTATTGTGCCAACCACTCTTTTTCTCATGCAAGCCAAATAGAAGCCTATCAGAAGCTGGATTTCACTACAAGAGCTCAATCCCTAGAACTTTTCCTAGTTGTAGATAACACTCTTCCTATAAGAAACCCTCCCTATGATTCATCTATATTCCCAGGCAGAACCAAGAAAATACCACCATTCTCTCTTATCTCCTTAGTTACTTTCTGATCAATATGTAGATGAAGCCATCATTAGTTTCTTGTCTATCTTTTATGTTGGTTCCAAACCCACTGTTATTTTTAACTTTAGTCAATTTCTAGCTAAGGCCATTCATGAACAATCCAGTTCAACACTGCAGAAGTACTCAAGTAAGCTTCAGTACTTGTATATATTTTTATCTATTTTCAGGAAGACAAGTTTCCATTCACTCTGCAGAAGCTAGATGAAGAAGGGAACCAACAACCAATTATCTTTTGGACTTCTATGGGAATGAAGGTGTGTTACACAATAATTTGTCACTGGCCTCATATCTCCTAATCCCAAGTAAAGTCAGTCTTTGAGCGACATCTTCTCTATGTCATATATCAAATAAATATGTTCACATCTTCCCAATCATTCAAGAAGATTAAAAAGTGCTCTTTAATCCTGAAGGTTGACCCCTTTCACCCATGTTTCAAGATCGTCACAGCTAAACCTTAATATGCCTGCGACGATTCTCTGTGATGAACCAGAACATCGCGACGTCGTTGCAGGGGTACATATGTTTCCTATGACGGTCGAATTTTAGGGCTTGGCGCAAGTCCTCAAAATCTTTCTTGCGACGATGGCTCTAGATACACTGTCTCCTTGCGACGTTGTCGCTGAGTCCTAGTGTATGACTTGCGATGATCCAGATATGGCGAATTAGTTCGAACATAATGCTTCTGGGTGGTTTTGGAACTGGTTGTTGGGTCAAGGGAGTTTGCCTTTCCTCCTCTGGGATGGTAGTTCTGCCTTTTGAGAAACCTCCCTTGAGGATAAGCTCCTTATCCCTCATTTATGGAGGCTCTTCCTCTTATAAAAGCACTCTCCATTGCTATGATCAACAAGTTTTTGGGTATTGAGAAAATTAGCTAGCTTTGGTGTGAGTTTGCTAGTTTGCAGCGTGAATTGCCTATAGTTTAGCAATTGGTTGCGGGTTTCCTTATCTTTGTAATGGTGTTTTGATTGAGAGAGAATTGTCATATTCTTGGGAGAACCTTTTGAGAGTGAATGCTTGAAGAAACATACTGGCTGGACCCTTTGAGGAAAGCTTGCAACGCCAAGGCTTAGTTGTAAGCTTTGCTTTTGTTCATCTTAATACAATCAACAGTGTTTTCCTATGTCATGTGTAAATGATAGCTTATGATTCATTGACTTTGTAAGTAAGTAGATCATTGTTGTACTTTGTTATGTGTTCTGTTGTTCTCTTGTGTTGTTCCAAGTATATCGCTCATCGAGGAGAAGGAAACGATAGCTGAAGCAATACAACGAAATCTCCATCGAACACTGGTTTGAGGTAGGTTCTTTCAACGATGACTATTTAAGGAAAATAGTTATTGTTTTGTTTTGTTGTGACTAGACCCACTCTAGAGCTAGAGGGGTTGCCTCTGTCCGCAAAGGGAACATTACCTACATCGCAAGTTGGCGACTCCACTGGGGAGTCTTGTGTATGTTGACTCTTGTTTTTGCTCCTAATTTGTTTTTTATTGAACTATTTAGTGTCTCTTGATTTTGGGGCTGATCCATCAATGTTCTAGGTTACTTGAGTTAATCTATAGTCCCTCTCACTATTTGAAAAATTAGTCTGGTGTTCTTCAGGGGTTTTTTCTTTGATTTTTCTGTTAATTAAGATCATCATTGTTTATAGATTAATAGTTGCGATGACGTCACGCCTGTTCTCTTTGGTTAACCTGTATGTCCTGGATATCCTGTCGTACAGTTGCGACAATTCCTGAATCAAACCGTCGCAGAAGATAGGTGTACACCTGCGATGACGTCACCCAGTTGCTAGCCTTGTGCTTGCGACGATTTACCTTTCGTCTCAGATTGCTAGTTAAAGCCCTTTGACGATTCCTGTAAAAGTTGTTTTTCACAACTTTGCCCCTTGAATCAACTAGTGCTACTTGTCCCCTGTTGTTTCTTGTCTCTCATCAACTTGTTTTGGTTGTACTTGGTTAAGAAATTTCTTTTTGGTATATTTTAGTGAGTCTTGTTTTTCAGACCATGTGACCTAGCTCCTTTAAAAGTTTAGTCGAGAATTCGTTTGTTTGGGTTACTCGTCTATCCAAGATTCGTCCACAACCATCTAATTGACTTTTTTAAGGTTGTTTTACTACTTGTCTCTTTTCTTATTGGTCTCTAGTGTTTAGTTATTGAACCAATTTCCTGTATTGAATTGATTTCCATGCTATCAAACATAGATTATAGTTGTTTAGATCAGTCAGGCTTGCACTTGCTTATTTGCCATTTAAATTCCAAAAAATCAAAAATATTGCATTCATACAACATACAAAAGTGAAATCTCATTTGCATTACTAAATTTTCATGATTGAGAAATTAGAAAACAAAGTTTCAAATCTTTCATTAGTAGATGTGAGATGAGTGTATTGATGCATTGTGTTTCTTAGTGCTTGCATTTGCTTGTCTTGGTTTGTGTTCGCTTGGAAATGGACCTCTTACCCTCATCTAGGTAGTTGTTCATCAAAGGAATGGTATTTTACTCATCATAGCTACATCCTAGGAGTTGTTGAAATACATCCGGTAGGGCTTGAAAACTAAAACTTAATCCAAGATTAACTCTTAAAAATCAATTGAATGAACCTAACAAGGCATTGGAACTTAACATACATTTATCTAGAGGTCTAGGCTAGAGACGTGCTCCGGTGTCATTAGACCTAGTAACTATTATTTTCAGTAAGGTTGGGTGATTCCTCCTTCTGTGATTTAATAACCACTAGTATGAACATATGCTCCCCGTACTGTCGAGTATATATTGGGAGACCCCACTAGGTTATCAGCCTATTATCCATAGGAAGCCGAGTCTGCCACCTTATGAACCGTAACGCACCGAACACAACATTCGAGAAGATTGACTATCGTACGGAAAGTCCTTGGTCATTTCTCTTTCATTTGATCACCAAGGTGTATATGCAGTTTTGTGATTTGTCTGGTAAACCTCTTGTCTAGTACTCTAGAGCAGTCACTTTCATTCCTTTCGACTCCTTAAAAGTAAAAGGATCATCTGAGCACTTTTCCTTTCAGGCTCATTAAACCTCGAAAGAAATAGAGTCACCTTTTCTTCCTTTTCTTGACTCTTTAAACATGAAAAGGTCAAGTTTCGTTCCTATTTCATAAAATATAATGCCTATAGAATATTCCTAGTTATAATTAGAGTTCCTTTCAAGGTTGATCCCGGCGACAACATTTCTAGAATCCACCAGCCAAGGTCTTCCCCCAGATGGGAGTCCTGGTCCTTTTCCTTCTTTTGGAAATGTTGATGCTCTGTATGTGGAAATGTTGTCTTTGCCTAGGTTAACTATTGGTTTGCCCATTTGTTGTTTTCAACCTCAGTGGTCCTGAGAATCATGACTTCTATTCCACTGTCTCCTTTGTTTGAATCATGACACGATGATTCTAAGGTAGAGCCTTCACCTTCTTACCCTGTTTCTTCATCCTCCTCTCCTACTTCACCTGGTGAAAGTTCCAAATCTAGTAACCAAGAGGATAAGAAGAAGAAGAGGAAGGAAAAGAAGAAGAAGTTAGATAAGCGAGAGTCCATCCATGCAACTATTGCTCCACATGAGCCTCCAGTCGGAAAACCTTCTGTTCCTCCACGGAAGGTTAAATTTCCTTGTAAATTATGCAAGGGTGACCATCTTCTTCGTGATTGTCCTGGTATTCCTAGGATCTTAGAGGTATGGTCTCATGATTTGGCTCGTCCCTTATTTCCTTTTGATGCTCATGTCGATCCTTCACTCTCAACTGGTAGTGGTGAGAAGAAAGGGAAGATTAGATTCCCTGTAGGTTATGTGAAGGCAACCATCTCCTTCACCTTTGTCCGCTTATGGATAAAGCTTCCATTGTTTTGGAAAGACTTACAACTTCTTCACCCCAACTTCCAGTTGGTTATCAGAGGCTCTCTTCGAACCCTCTTCAGGTTGAAAAAGAGATTGACTTGGATTCATCTCTTGTCCATCCTGCTCTTCCCAAGCCTGATTGTGTTATGTCTGTTTCTGACCAACCATTGGTCGAAAAGAGTGTCGACTCGATTTCCCCGCTAGTTGTTCACTCTCTTGTAGAGGAGTATTATGATCATACTGCTCATGTTCTTCTTGTCTTGTTAGATTCTCTTGAGTCAAAGAATGACCCTCCTATCCCTTCTGATCAAGAGAGTCCTTCTTCGGTTCCTCTAGAGCATGGGGGAAATCATTTGATACCCCCACCAAGTAGTTCGGTTGTTTCCTTCGACTGGAGTCACTTGACTAATTTCCGCCTGCCATCCTATGCGCCTTTCCAGATTACAGTACACACCTATAATAAGGCAATACCTAACACTCTCTTGGATGAAGGTGCATTGGTTAGCCTCATGCCTTCCACTCTTGGCAAGCTTTGGGCTCCCCACAGCTTGTGTCGGTCACCCAGAATCTGTTGGCTTTTGACAGAGGAACTAGTAATCCTTTGGGGATCCTTCCATAGTTCCCAATTACTTTGGGAGGCAAAACCATTTGCATAGACGTGATGGTCATCCAAGGTGCCTTCGATTTCCATCTTCTCCTTGGCCGTGACTATATTTATGTCATGGGAGCTCTTGTTTCTTCACTTTTCCGTGTGGTTTGTTTTCCTCACGACAGAAGAATTGTGACTATAGATCAGTTGTCGTTCTTTGGTCACCAAATACCTCCTATACAACCATCATCCCCTATCAGTCCTTGTTTTCCAACAACACCTTCCTTGCCACAGGTCAATTATGTGGCTACCCGTTTCATCTCCACATCTGTTGATGATCATGCAGATGGTCTCGTACATCATGTACTGGGGGCATTGGAACCTAATCTGTTGTTGGTTCCTGATGACATGTGTTCCTCCTAGAGCATGGTTCTTCCTTCCAGTGAAGACCTCTTGGGAGTCATGTTCTCGTATGGCCCATGAACAGGAGTCCGAGGATAGTTCTGATCTTGTGTCGACCTTGTTTAGAAAATGAAACAAAGAGTCCAAGGATAGTTTTGATCTTGTGTCAACCTCATTTAAAAAATGAAACAAGGGTCCGAGGATAGTTTGTTCCTGTGTCAACCTCGGTAAAAAATGAAACTAGGGGTGTGGAGCATAGTTCTCGATCTTGTGTCAAGATCGTTAAAAAATGAATCAAGGCGTCATGAGGAAATTTCTTGATCTTGTGTCAACCTCGTTAAAAAATGAAATAAGGGTTATGTGGATAGTTCTTTTACTGTGTCAACCTCATTAAAAAATGAAACAACTCCCTCTTCCAAATGGAGTCTTTGATTAAGATCTCGTAAAATCTGAGTCGAGTCTTTCCAAGATCTCGAAAGTGAACCTTCATTCCATCCAACTCATTGAATACAATGAAGCTTGGGGGGCATGTACCTCGATTTGCATCATTACACTGGGGGCATGTGAACTTATAACAAGCATAGTTTTTCATTTCAAGCTTGTGTAAACATGAAACCGAATCCAAGCAGAGTTCTCCATGGTTCAAGTTTGTGTAAAAATGAACCCATACCCGATTTACATCTCGTGATTGTTGTTTTTATCCGCTAAATTCTGTTAGATGAGCCTTAGTTGTTTCATTCCATCGCCACCAACTCTTTGGCTGATCATATGCCTTCACTTGGTTGTTTTTCCTTTCCTAAGGGACCACAGCGATGAGTGGTTTTATTAGTCAACCTCTTGACCATTACATGTTTTGAGCAGTTCCATCATTATTGGAACCAATTGCTACCCTTTATACCACTCATTCCTCTAGGACGAGTCACCTTTAAGCTCTTTTTTGACTCGTAAAATATGAAAAGATTGCCGAGTATTTTTCCCTTTTTGACTCGTTAAAGAGAATAAAATGGAGGTCTGCTTTCAACTCTTTTCCGACCGTTTAAAAATGAAAAGATGGTCGATCTCTTGTTGTTTCAAGCTCGTTCTTGGTTACGAAATGTCGTGTCTCCAGTAAGTTTTCTACTTTTTCGAAATGGAAACACTATTTACGAAAAGTAATCCTTGATCGACATGGTTAAGTGGTTCTCTCAAGTATCGTTTTCTACCTTTTCAGGCTCGAGCGACACAAACTTACGAAAAGTGCTCCCCCTGGAGTTTTCTTTTCCTTGTCTTTTTCAAACTCCCTAAACATGAAAAAGACTCCAAGTTTTACCTATGTCAAACTTGTTAAACCCTCACGACATTGGACTCGTTGCTATGATGAGACCCGAGCTTCTCCTCCCTAGGGATTGTTAAAATTTCACTAGGTTGGATTTGTCCGAAGGACGAACTTATATCACAAGCATATGCTATCCCCTTCAAGCTTGTTTTTTAAACTCGCCAACAATGGTGGGGGGGAAATTTTGGAAACATACCATTGGTTACCTACAGCAGCTCCTCACTCTTGAACATCAACACTTTTTTCCTCTCACCGTGTTTGGGATATCCTCACATCGTCATTGGCCTTCCAGGGTTTGGGTTTTCATTTTGCCTCATTCCATTTGATCCTTGTCCTCTCCATTGGACCTTTGATCCCTTCGTAGGAAAATGTTGCCGCTTTCTGGAGTCTTGTTTCCGATATGTTCAAGAATTTAATCAGTCTGCAATTTGTACCCTTACCTCCTCCTCTGATCCTCTACTTCATCCATCCTCATCTTGTTCCTTGTCTCATGTCGTTGATGTGGGAAACATTATGGCCCTCCTGCGGTGGGTCGCTTCCTGTCAACATCAACTCATTATACAGGGAGTTGATCTAGAGATTCCTTTCGGTACCTTGGAGCTTGCATGCTTCAATGGAAAGTTCTTCACACTCGACGATAGGCTTGCATTATTGGTCTTCAATCGGGTGATTCCACGGGTGTTCGACTCCAGATCATTCTTCACATTTTGTGGATTGTACTGGCAGTACCTTACAAACCATTAACATTACTGGTGGTCTCTCTCGCGCTTGTTAACGGTTTACATCATTGGTCGGTAATCAAGCGATTTTCTAGTATGCTCGACTTCAGCACATCTATTCTCATATTAGAGATTGTACCATGATCGGTTGGGATTCAAGACCCCGGGCTAAGATTACATAAGTTCAGGTTGTGTGGATTGGTTCATGATTGCATACATGACTCTTTGATTGGATGGCTGAGACCATACTTGAGTCTTTACAGATGGCTGTGACCATACCTCTATTTTTATATACAATCTTATTGACTAGATGGTTGCGTCCATACCACAGACCAATTCTATTTGTATTTTCGGTGGCTGCATCCATGCCTAGACTTCATGTATTTCTTTCACCGTCGGAGATATCAGTTGTACTTAGGCCTGCATCTCTTAGCAATGGTGTTCTGGTTTGGTTATGATTTCATAAAGCATTTCACCCCTCCCACTCTCTTGGCCTTCATGCTTTAGGGGGCATCAATTACACAGTAATTTGTCATTGGCCTCATATCTCCTAATCCCAGGTAAAGTCAGTCTCTAAGCGACATCTTCTCTATGTCATACATCAAATAAATAAGTTGACATCTTCCCAATAATTCAAGAAGATTAACAAGTGCCTTTTAATCCTGAAGATTGACCCCTTTTACCCATGTTTTGAGATCGTCGCAGCTAAACCTTACTATGCCTGCGACGATTCTCTATGATGAACCAGAACGTCGCAACATCGTCGCAGGGGTACATTTGTTTCCTATGACGGTCGAATTTTAGGGCTCGATGCAAGTCCTCACAATATTTCTTGCGACAATGGCTCTGGATACGCTATCTCCTTGCAACATCATCGCTAAGTCCCACTGTATGACTTGCGATGATCCAGATATGGTGAATTAGTTAGAACATAATGCTTTTGGGTGGTTCTAGAACTGGTTGTTAGGTCATGGGAGTTCACCTTTCCTCCTCTTGGATGGTAGTTCCCCCTTTTGAGAAACCTCCATTGAGGATAAGCTCCCTCTCCCTCATTTATGGAGGCTCTTCCTCTTATAGAAGAACTCCCCATTGTTATGATGAGCTAGTTTTTGGGTATTGAGCAAATTAGTTAGATTTGGTGTGAGTTTGATAGTTTGCAGTGTGAATTGTTGATAGTTTAGCAATTAGTTGTGGGTTTCCTTAGCCTTGTAATGATGTTTTGAGTGAGAGAGAGAGAGCTATCATCTTCTTGGGAGACCCTTTTGAGAGTGAATGCTTGAAGAAACACATTGGCTGGACCCTTCGAGGAAAGCTTGTGACATCAAGGCTTGGTTTTAAGCTTTGATTTTGTTCATCTTAATACAATCAATGGTGTTTTCCTATGTGATGTGTAAATGATAGCTTATGGATCCTTGAATTTGTAAGTAAGCAGATCATTGTTGTACTTTGTTACGTGTTTTGTTGTTCTCTTGTGTTTTTCCAGCTACATCACTCATCGAGGAGAAGGAAACGATAGCTGAAGAAGTACAACGGAAGCTCCATCGAACACCGATTGAGGTAAGTTCTTTCAACGATGACTATTTGAGGAAAATAGTTGTTGTTTTGTTTTGCTGTGACTATACCCACTCTAGGGCTAGAGGGGTTGCCTCTGTCCGCAAAGGGAACATTACCTACATCACAAGGAGAAAGAAGAATTTTCATATAAACAGTTCATAGAATTGTTTGTTCATCCAACCATTAATCTTCTGAGTAGTACTCTATAACCAAGGATTAGTGATGAAATTGTAAAAGACTTGCAGCTAGTTGATCAAGACTCAACAAGAGATTGGTATCTTTATCAAAATTATATAGAGATCAGAGTATTTGGCTGTGAGCTTCCACCTTACAAGCTACCTAAGTACCTCCCAATGAGAATTTTTGCATTAGAATATATTAGGTAGAGGCTCAATGCAGATGAAGTGCATTTTGTGGTTGCAAAGAAGAAATCATAGTTTAAGCTAAAATCTCAGGTTGGTCCATTCATCTGTAATTATAGAGCCACATGAGAAGAAGTAGACAGGTGATTGAAAGAGATTAAGTTTTTCCTCAGCTTTACTTGGTCTTATGACCCAATGGGAGTGATTACAAAACTCGGAATAGAAAATAAATTTACTCCATATCATCACACAGACATGCCTGAGATTGAACAATACAAAAATATGTTAGAATGGAAGGAAAACACCCTTCAAGAAGCTAAAGAACAGGCAGTCTCTACTTCAAATATACAAACTCCACTTGCACAAGAAAAGATAGCCAAACTAGGAAGGGAAGAACAATCATCCCCTATAGAAGAAGCATCAAGTAAAGGATTTAGAATTGTACACAGAAAGAAGAGGCCTAAGATATCTTTGAAGGTTAGTGCATCTAATGAGTGATAGAAAACAAAATTTGATGGACTTGGAGAGACATCTCTTTTCACACAGTCTGGTGGACAATCTACTCAGCCTCCCACTCATTCCACCACATCTCATGAACAACATGTGATTCATATCAGTGAAGGTAGTCATAAGGATAAAGAAGATGATATTTTTCATGTTTTCAGTGAAATTAAGAAGAAGAATGAGGAATTAAAGTTAAACACTTATACTCAATTCTGGAAGCATTCTTCTAGTTCTCAAGCCAGACTTCTTTCAATATTTGACTATGAAAAGGGTAAGATGCGGGTGGCTTTCTTACAAGCTCAGATTCCACAACCCAGAACTGCTACACATTACCAGAAGCAAACTTGCTTTGAATTCAATGTTAAAGATGTACATCCAATTGACCAAATTGAGATGCATAAACAGACTGGCCAAATGATTGCTTCTACTTTAATTAACATTGCCATGAGTCTGTCAAAAATGCAAGTTACCGTAGCTAATACATAGTCACAACTCAAGCTTGAGAAAGTTTCCTCATTGGAAAAAGACGCCAAGATCAAAGCTTTGGAAGATCTGGTGCTAAAGATGGGATATGATCCCTCTGATATAAAGGCTGCAAAAGAAATTTTCAAGAATAAAAATGTTGAGATTTCAACATTAAGAAAGAAACTCAAATTTCCAGCTTCATAGGACCCAATGACTAAAGAAATTGAATAAACTGAGACTCAGAAATCAAACATGATGAAACTCATTATGGAACAAAATCTACAAATAAAATAGATGGAGGAACACATGGAAAAACTTGTTAAAGAGAAAGAGGAATCTAAGAAAAAGGCCAATATTCCAATGGATGTAGTTCCTCTTACAACAGTCTCTATAAGTACAGTTTCTCCCTCAAGCACAACAACAACCACAAGTATAGCAGAAGGAGTTGAACAGCTTGCTGAAGTCATTCAATACCTGTCTATTCAAATAGATGAAATCAAGAAATTGTAGGATCAGCTAAAGACACTACAACACATGAAAGCAATTGCAGACAACTCACATGCAGCTGAGTTACAGAGGGAAAGAGGTCAAATTGAGGTATCACAGAAAGAAGTCAAAGAATCTTACCTCGTAAATACACTGGGTTTAGTAAAGGAGATTATATGGTGTGAGTGTCAGTATTTGCATACTTCCATGAGGGATTAAATTTTCTCTTTGAATTTTCATTTTAGGGATCCCATACTGAAATTTTTACATCATTTCATCAGGTCATGTCAAGTTGATCCACTAATGGTTGTCTTATCTTCAGAAAATATAATTTCTCCCTCATAAAGTATACTTTCTAACCCATCTTCAGCTTTTCTTCAGTCATGGTTTCATGGTCAAAATGCAATCATGTTTTCATTAGGTCTTAGGTTTTCATTTCCAAGGTCAAAGGCATGATATAAAGGTGTAAATAAAGGGCAGCAAGGGGATGAGGATGATAAATAAATCAAGAATGATGGCTAGTAAGTCATAGTCACTATATAATTATCTCTTTAACTAATGTAATTGTCACCTCAAAAAACATGTTTTTGAGGTGCAAACAGAGTATTTTGAGTTAATTTATATTTCTTATGTAATTTTAAGTCACTTTATGTAATAAATGATTCCAGCTACACCAATGCATATCTCCTTGCTATGAGACAAACAAACACTACAAAAAACAGTTCAAATTGAGCATCATCTAGCTGAAAAGGAACAAAGAAGAAAAAGCATTGAAAACAAAGATTTGAAAAAGGTCAAGAAACATTAGAAAGTGGGTTTTTCTAGTGAAAAATCGAAATATACTCCTATATAAGGTGTCACATTTCATATCAAGTTCATCATTCTCATTTGGCAAAGAAGGAGTCAAAAAGTGAAGAAAAGAGGAGAAGTTGAGTGAGTTTTGGGTCAAGGAGAAGTGGTGCTACGCTTCTGGAGTTTGGCTTTGCACGTTTTAGGCAGTGGAGGTGGCATTGCGTGTTCAAGGGGTGGCGCTGCGCATACAAGTTGAGCGTTGTGTGTAGGGCATTTCTGTAGTGTAAAATAACACTACGTTGCGCGTTCAGGAGGGCGCTACACACTTGTAGTAGGCACTGCACATTGAGCAACAACGACCAAAAGAGCCTCCAGCTTCCTAAAACCATCCAAAAACACCCTGTCATCCCTCAAGCAAGTAAGTGTCCTCACTATACCTCATCAATGATTTGCAATTGAAGTGTTTGAAGGTAATTTACATTGGAAAAAGAGAAACCCTAGATTCTTCCTCAATTACACCCTAGAAACCGTAACCCCCATTATTTCTCCCACCACCTATCACTAAAGCCCTGAACCCCTCTCCTATATCACTCCATAACTTTTTATACCCCTTCATCCTTTATCCCTCAAGCCATACATCAAAAAAGACCCAAGCCCCTCTCCCTCATTTTCATGATTCATACCCTCCCATTCATTTCCTAGCCCACCAAATACCTCACAAGGTCGTCTCCTACCCCCCAATTCCTAATCACTCTTGCTCACCTCCTTCATCCATTTTCTAGGAGTGCACAACTTTGAAATTTGCAAACATGGACAGAGAAGACAGAGACTATCAGGAGGAGGAAAACACCGGCAGTGACAGTTCAACAAATAGACCTAGACATCAGAGAAGACCACACAAGGGAGGCAGAATTATTAGGGAAGAGCCATCAAACCTTAGAGAATTGCAGGCCTCTCAGTTGGCTATCACTTGTTTCAGACATCTAGGGTGCTATGAGTTCTGTGAGCAGGTAGAGAGAGTTCAACACCACCCTGAGCTCACCAGGATTTTTGTAGCCAATCTTCGGGACAACAAGGTGACTCTTGCTATGGTGACATTTACAATTTCGCCTTCCATTATTGCAGATGCAACAAGGATTCCAAATGTAGGGGAGAAATGGTACAAGGCACAAGATTTAGATGAACACTATTACAAGCCTTATATCAAACCCAGGTATAGAAATGAAGCAAAAAGGATTTTTCCTTTCAGGTTCCTTGAAGACAAGTATGCCCCCATGATGAAAATAATCATGAAATATTTCACTTGTGAGGGCATATTTTCTAGACTATACACCTATCACTTCAGGATTCTCATGCATTTTACCAGGGTGAGGATGTTAAACCCTCACTTATTTCTTGTTCAGGAATATTGAGAAGATGGCCCACTTTGTACAGAGAAAGCCATACCCTCAGCAGATGAGCAGTCTTTATCATTATTCCCTGATCAAGATGATTGTGCTTCATTATCTTATCCTCCTCAACATCTCTCGGGAGACATTTATTGCTCATGACATCTTCAGTGGTCCTCAAATTCCTCCACCAGTGTCCCAATAATCATGAGGACCTTCTAGTAGTGCTCAGGGGAAGACATATGAGAAGGCCAAAGAGAATAGAGCTACTGAGGTGCCCGCGACCTACATGACATATCAAAGGGGCACAAGGAGATTGTTTGTAGCTAATAGGCAAGTGTTTTCTCCACAGGATGTGGAAGGGACCTTGCCTTCTTCATCGACTCATAGGAAAATGCTTGCTCCACAAGGTGTGCAAGGGGCTTTGCCTTCTTCATCAACACAATAGTAACAGGTGCAACATCTGCACAAAGGGAAAGAAAAGATGCCAGAGGAAAGTTTTGATGATGAGGAGGAAGAGAGAGACATTGATTTGATAGAGCATGATGAGTTGGAGCAACATTATACTCATCATGGCATGAAAAAAATTGACTTAGAGGCTCAGGATGAAGAAACAATAAAGGACATCATCATACAGGAAAAGAAGGATCAGGTCCAAGCATTGATTAAAAATTTGGAGAGAGCCAAGTATGTCATCACATATATGGAATAAGAGAACAAGCAGTTGAGTGACAAGCAGGTCCTCATGGAGCTGGAATTTATCAAGATAAAATGACAAGGTGACAAGGGTGAATTAGTTATGGAAAAGGGAGGCACCGGTCACTTTGACTCCTATTGAGAAGGAAATTGAGGATGATAGGGAGATTTGGCTTGAAAGAGTCAATTTTCAGTTAGAGAAGTTGTTGCAGAAGGCCAATAGGGACAACCAGATGATCAGGCACACGACCCACCACTACCGGACCCAGAACAGAATTTGCAACATGAGGGGACCTGAAAGCTAGGTTAAGGCGGGCTCTAAAGGGAAAAAAAGAGGAGGATAGGCTTATTTTTATTGCTGAAGCTTCCTTGGCTCATAAATATGCTTGATGATGGTTTTTCTCACCAATTTTGGTCAGGTTTGGAGGAGATTTTGTTTTTTGCAAATTTTGGAAATTGCACACACAGAAAATCTGGCTCAATGCACAACACCACCGGCACTGCGCTTTTCCTAGGGGCACCCAATAGACAAATGGCTTGCATTTTTGGATTAATAGTGATGAGTACATGCACCCTATGGATTTTCTAAGTTTTTGGGGTAGAAATGGTCCACCAAAAAGTTAAAAAAAAAAAAACCCTAAAAATGACATTCCTGCCACTTTTTGAACACACAGAAGCAGTCTTGGGAGAATCCACTTTTGAGGGGTCAAACGAGCTTAATATGAAGAAATTATAGGTGTTTTGGAAATTATACTTGAAGATATCTCCAATGAGCTATCATGAGATCAATTTGGATGTTGGGAAGGCCTCCAAAAAGGACCTGAAAGTGGCGCTGCGCGTAGGACAAATTTTGCACAGGATGGCCATTTTTCTGAGTTTTGACTGTGTTCATGAATTTTCTCTCATGGAGGATGTTTTAATAATGTAAATGATGACTTGCCTTGTAAATATGATGGATAATTAGTAGTAGAGGGTAGATTCATTAGATTAAAAGTCAATTTGAGTACAATTGAATCAGTTTTTTCACTTTTAGAGTTAAGTTGTTAGGATGCCTATATTCCAGTTTCTTGTTTAGTGTTGGTTAGATTAGCTCCTCATCTTAGGGATTCGACCCCTAAGTATGGGAGGAGGTTGAAACAATGCCTATATATTCTTCTTCTTTCTCATTGTAAAGGGTTGGACTCAGCTGGATGCTTATGCATTGATTGTACATCATTTTGTAGCAATTTATTAGGAGATTAATAAAAATTGCAGCTATTTCTTTGGGATCCATGTGGTATGGAGTTTAGTTCAGTTTATTCTCTTGTGATCATCTGTTAATATGTTTGGTGCACTTTATTAATCATTTCATTGCTTCTAAGTGACTGTTTTAAAGTTGATAGCTATAATTCATAACATCATTGCTCTGCTTTGGGGAAATAGTCACCATTATATGTTTTCTACATTTTTGGAAGGATCCATGGTAATCACATGCTCTTCTTATCTTCTCACCCATCAAGCCCTAGAGTGCTAAACCTTATGCCTACGTTGCCCCATTGAACACCCTGCAATTTTGACCTAATTCCCTAGCCCTAATTGTCTAGCTCCTCCTGATCTAGAAAAACCCCTTCAAAATCAAATCAAACCTTGTGCTACTATACCTAGCCTAATATCCTTTTCCTGATCTATTTATCGTGGCTGAGATCCTTATGGAGAGAGCCCTCTCTCGGCATAGTAGGGCTAGCTACTTGGCTAAGTGTGGTTTGTGGTTACCCTGGCATTGCTTTCTTTTAGCCTAAGGTTCAATCCAGGTGATAACATATGGGATGAGATCATTGAATCAACCAAAGGTATCTAGCCTTATATCATAATATTTGTTTATCAAAAAGACTTGTTGGAAGAAGCTCAAGAAGCTATTGAAACTATCTCAAATCAACTTGAGGACAAGCCAGAAATAGCCATTGATATAATCAAGTTTCTAAATTATAAAGACAATTATGAGCTTCAAGAATTGGGTATTGATGACAGGACATTAGCTATACTAGAAGTGAAGAAAGTTATTACAAAGAAAAATCTCATTCTTTAGTTGGAGGAAAGTGCAACAATGTTAATGTCATAGTCCAACGTTTTTTCAACAGGCTGGAACCCTTGACCAACATGGGTTTTCCCTCCATATTTGTGATAAATGATAATTTAATGCCTACTGAAGACTATGTCCATAAGCTTACATAGGTCAAGACTAGCGCAACTACAGTTTCAAATATAAAGGGTACAACAACACCAAGGCTTGTGCTGAATGCCCTCCGAGATACCTTTTTCATCCCTAATGAAATAAAACACACTTTTACTAAATATACAGAAATGGATGAGGTTTATCAAAAGGGTAACTAAGTTATCTATCCCAGATAATAAACGCTGGGAATAGTTAACTAATTTGACTGAAATAAAGATCAACATTCAGCATTTTGGGGAACAATCATCAACAGGTCGACAACATTCAGAATTTTGAGGAACAACCATAAACAGTTCAATAGAAAAATAGTGACAGTTCGACTATCAGTGCATTTTTCCTGATTTTGTATTAAGCTATTTTCGTATATCTGTTTAAGATATTTTCTTAACACTCAACTTGTATAAATAGCTCTCTTCTATGAGTTATCAAAGCTGGTACCTTTCATAATAAACTTTGTAAAAGCATTGATGTACAAGCTGTTTCTAGATCACTGATAATAAATCAAAGTATTATGAATTTGGTCTCAGACAGTTTTCTTTTCTTTTGTAAGTTTTTCATGTGTTTCATTCATTTTCTTTATTCTTCATGTGTTTAAATTTTACAAAGATATCAGGTGAGAATAAATTTGTTACAGTTATTCTTAAAATTCCTTTCTGAAGTTATTATCATAAAGAGACTAAGATATTGGACTGTCCGTCTGAAAGGATCCCTCTAAATCATAAAATTGTCAGCATCTTATGTAATTATAAGAAGAGCTTCGACGTAAATCACATGAAAAAGACATTATGTAATCTTAAGCATAGTTTGCTTAACTTTTGAAGATTTGACAAAGATTTTCCACTTATGATAATTTATCTTTCTGTCTGAATTCTAAATTAATCATATCTTCTTACAATTATTTCTACACACTTTATAAATTCAAATCACTGTGTGAAGTTAAAAAGCAGCCCTTTCATTATCTATAAGTACTATCTAAAAGAGTTAATACATCATTCTTACAGTTTGTCTATGTATTGGTCCTCCATAAAAAACCAAAACCAAAATCTCAAAAAAAATATCTTAGATGCTATGGCGTGATTAATTGACCATTATCATCTCAGGGGAACAAAATCATGTAATATGAAAACTCATGAAAGTCAAACAGTGATGAGGCAAGTTGAATAGTCACAAGGGCTAGTTTCTCCCTTAGCTATAAATACCACCTCATTTGTACATGCAAAGGAATTTTTGAACTTGGTTCCTCCCACATAGCCTTGAGAGTGTAATATTTTCTTTGAGGAGCGAGTAGTCACTCCAATGTCCCACCCACGAGGTTAGTGATGTATGGTGTATCGATGTGTCTTGGAATTTTCACTTAATTCAAAAGCTTGCTCACAATCCAACATGTTTTCTCACATGTGTTTTAACTGTTTGTAAGAATTAATCTTGAACACTTGTAATACATGTTTCTTTAACCTGTGTTAAACAATCTAACTCATTTAGTTGTTCTAATACATATATTTATGAAAATATGTTGTATAAGTTGTTAACGTTGTCCTGCTTGTGTTGGTTACCTCCCAGACATCAAGCATAACCTTTTACGAAACCTTTTATAATGAACGTCGCACTCGCGAGGACTGCCTACTTGGTGTTGTACATGCTATCTTCCTTTGTGTGTTTTGATTGCCGCATCCATGTGGGTTACTCTTCTGGAAGTTGTGCATGTCCTATTGCGTTGTGCATCTCCGACAGAGTTGGGACTTCCTCCCATTCGACTTAAGACTCACTCTCATCCTCTCTCTTTGTTGTGAATGAACCTTGACACAAGTAACACTAGCACTCACAAGGGACGCGAACCTCATTGTTTGAAGATAAAGTGGACCACTCTCGTGCTGAAAAGCAAGAGCTAAAGAAAACATTTAAGATAATGGTAACTGGGCCATCATATCGAATGGGACTCCTACAACAAACGATGTGAGGTCTAGTTGGGACTTCATACCTAGGAGATCCCATGATGTTAGAGGGTGAAGCACTGTCAACAGGTTCATATTAGGTTTGTGTGGTGGGTTGCACGAGGCATCCAGATTTATCCCTGCAGTGGTGCAACTAGTGGTGGAGGCGCAAACTATATGTTAAGACAGAGAGGATGCACTCGTAGAGGGGGAGCTTCCTACCGCATGGAAGATCATATGCAGTAGGGCGTGCCCAGCTCGGGCTCATAATTGATTAAGAGCCGCCATTCTGATGTCAATGTATCCATGTCCCCAGGTTTCTCCCCTGGCCACGTTGAGGCTTTGGCCACCTTGGACTCCATAGTGGCCCAATTGAACAATCTCCATATGAGTATGGAAACTTTGAGGGAACATCGATATGATGACTAGAATGAACTAATGGCCTACATCAATGACCTCCAACACACGCCGAATGAGCTCCTAGACTCCATAGATGGCCTTCAATGGAAACTCCAACGCAAAAACGACCACCTCTGTGCTTTGGAGACTTGGGTGGAACACACAGACTAACACATGCATGAGTAGGCTATGTTCTTTATTGTATCGCCATTGTTTCCCCCAACCCATCCCCGTAATGTGTATTCTTGGAAAATTCTCTATTTTTGCTTCTTTTGTATCGGAAATAACCAACTACATGGGTTGTTTTGGCCTCTTCACAAGCTTACTATTGCTCAGAATATAACTCATGTCAGCTCTTAAGCTTAATACTCGACCTTGTGTGTTAGCAATGATGTATTTTGATGATCTGATGATGATGTATTTTGTTCCTAAAGTTATGATAATATAATGTACTTTTTTTTACCAACAAAAAAATAAATAAATACAATATCAGTTTTATAATGGAAGCGGTACCTTGTTAAGGAGATTTGGAAAAGAGAGCTTTGAGAATGGTGGAGGCTAAGGTTTTGCAGGCTTGTGACCATCTACTCCTCGTCACAGTGAGGCCAGGATCTGTCACAAACACAGTTCTCGATTCATGGTGTGGTGATAGATCTATGAATTATCTTGTCTGCAAGGAATGATTTCCACTCTCACATTGTTTGTAGAGGATCAACATTTGATTGTATGTAAAGAAAGTATGATTGTCAAGGAAGTATCTAGAAATACAAAGTCCCGTAAATACCCTTTTGCATTGTCTCCACACACTTAGGGGTTTGGAGAGCCATGTGGATCCATGGATCTCACGGTGGTGGGTTTTTCTGTGTGGTACCTAGATTGCAAAAGCAATAAAGTATCTACCACAGTTGCCCCCACTTTCATTATTGAAGTGAAAGAACAAGGTGAACCCAATCCGAAGTAGTCACACAATATCCCCGGCACGTAAAGGAGGATGTGTTGGATCGGACATGAAATTTTGAGGAGTTCCAAGTTGTGGTTTTCATTACGACAGAGATCCAAAGTGTATTCGCCCTACGCAGATTTAATCGATCCAAACAAGAGATGGTGGGAGGTCTTCACCAGGAAATTTTTCTCAGGCTAAATACGTCGATATCATTGTTTCTCATTGGATCTCGTGATTTCCATAAGAGAGGGAACTCTAAAAAACAATTAACGCTATATATGCATACTTTCTCCAAATTAAGTTCTAAACACCCGAATGAGGTAGATCCAACGTTCTTACTAGATCAACGTAGGGGTTCTGCAAAATGGTATTTATTTTTGTCCCTGCATCAATTCAATGATTGTTGTTTTGGGGATGCAATACACATACAACAATGGGAGACGTGAGATGGATATGGTATTTCCCTTGATTCACTGCAAAAAGTAAAGGTAAACAGAGAGTGTCGACCATCTGTGACTAATACAAGGTTGGACCTTGAAGATCAAATGCTAGATCCACCTAAAGGAGCCCCAATCCAAATCTTTATCAGAACAAAGATCAAATGCCAGATCCATCTAAAGGAGCCTCAATCCAAATCTTTATCAGAACAATGGAAGGGAAATCAGTTTGTATAAGGGTCTAGAGTTGGGAGTGGATAAAATCTCTTAAACAAATGATTCAAGATAAGATGGGTATCCTAGATAGCCTACAAAAATCGATTTATGCAAGGAAAGTTTTTCAAGAGGAATACAATCTATAGGATTATGGAATTGGACCCTACTCCACCATCTTTCCTACCACGAGATTTCTAGGAGGGTGTCCTGGACTAGCTCAAAAGCTCCAGCTTCATTCAAAGATGTAGTCAAAGGGAAGATGGAGCCACAAAAACAACCAGAACAACCTCCCACTATTCCTAGTCCTTACATTGTGGAGAAAATGACCTAGGTGCCAACTTTGACAATCATCTTGCCTGAGATAAATGAGATTTATGATGACTTCCTTTATAGAGAAGATATATTGAGATTCAATGAATTCTAGCTCAAATCAGAGGCACTAAATCAATGGATTTTTTCATGTTCTAGAGGCTTTTTCATTGTTAAGTTTGATACAACAAAAGATAAGGAATATGTATTAAATAAGGGACCATGGTTTTGGGGCAATGCGAGTCTATTCATGATACCATGGTTTCTAGGTTTTTATGCAAATACCATGGTGGTTTCGAAAATTCCCGTGTGGGTAATGTTACATAATATACCTTTGGGTTTTTGGCACCACAAATTATTAGAAGGAATTGGGAATTCTCTAAGGACATTTTTAAAGGTAGACACAAATCGAGTCTCAAAGGTCATTTTCACCATTTCCAGAATCTATGTAGAGGTAGACCTTAGTAAAGGATTAACTGATGCCATCCTACGATATCACAACAATCAACAGTTGTCTCAACCATTTGACTATGAGAATACAGCCTTCAGATGTCATACATGTCTTCATACTGGTCATCTTCAAAGTGCTTTTCCTCATGTTAAAAAAGAAAGAAAAAAGAGAAAACCCCAAAAGCCAAAAGGATGGTAGTTTTCATAAATATAAGAAGCAGAAGCTATAGACAATACCACATATATCAATGCACAAAAATCCCAGGACACCACGCAGAAGGATGAGGTCAAGCATAAATCTGCATTAGTTCCAATGCCTTCCGAACAACAACAATAAGATGATTACATCCGAAAAAGAAGCAAGTGGTACCAAACAAACCCATGCATCAGAAAGTTCGGATTCTGACAAAGAAATCCCATCAATGTAAAGAGAATCAAATGACAATTGTATCATCCATGCCGAACTCTAGTGGTTAACAGAAAGTGGAAAAAAAAAAGATAGGAAAGAGCAAAATAAGGTAACTCTCTAATGAGTTTTTATTGATCTTGATCACTAAGATCTGTTATTATACATATGCTTTTTAACATCTACAATATGTAATTTTTTCAAAATAATAAAATTGCGATTTTCCTTTAGAAAAAAAATATATCAATTTTATAATAATATTTAAAAATAACATCCTTATCTTTCTAAAATTAATTCTGTTAAATAATTTGTAGCAATATAATATCTCTTTTTTACCTTTCACATTTTTCCGATCACCCTCTTATATTTCTATATCTTCAACATTATCATGTTTAAATTTCCATTATCTTTTTGTTATCAAATTATATATTTTCCTACCACTTATTTTTTAAAGCTTATTCTTAAAAATTCGATTTTATACACTTACTAATCCTATTGAAAACCAACCTCAAGATAAAATGCATTACTTAAAAACATAGGATTTATGGATTACCCAACACTAACAGCGTAACATTTACATTGAATTACACAACACCAACACCTTAACATTTGAGATTTTACACTTTGTGAGTGACAAATTTGTTGTAACAAACGATATATTCTTCATTAAACTCGGACCCATTTTAGAAACTATGTGGAACATAGAATTTCAAAACGTGAACAAGCGTTATCTATCAAGACGTCAATTTCGTTGAGGGGTCAAAAATTGTCTTCGTTAATTTTTTTCAAAAAAAAATTGAAAAATAGACTCAGCGCCATAAAAATAAGATATTTAAAATTTTAAAACTAAAAAACTATAATTTAGATGTCCAAAAATATTCTCAGTTTTCATTAAAATCATCTCAGAATTTCCATGGTTTTTCAAAAAAATAATATCTTCGGCATTCAATAGACCAGTGTTGCCTCCACAATAAAGGACATCTCCACGGAATTCAGAATTAGGAATAACGGCAGGGCAGGGAGGAATATCTTGGAAAATGATTGGATCATTTTTTTGGCTGGTAAGAATCTTGTAGAGTTATTGGGAAACATTAGATCCTGGGTGGGCAGGACTCTTATATCAAATCACCTCTCCATTGTTCTACAATGGAGCAGGGAGAAGACGCGGTTGGGGTCCCTTTCAAATTCAATTGGGTTTGGTTGGATGATGACAAATTTAATAGGATGGTAATTTCCATTTGGATGATGGTGGCTATAGAGCATGCATATGATCATGAAAAACTTAGTATTTTGAAGAGCAGGGTGAGGATTTGGGAGAGAAACAAAAAAAATCAGCTGAAATTGGATCTACAAATGACTATCGAGGAAATTTCCAGGCTTGGTATGTCTATGGAATAGGCAGTCACTTCCCAATTGTACTTGGAGCAACTGAATGAACTCGAAGAGAAAAAGAGACATATATTAGCTATTCAAGAGACCACCTGGCATCTCAAGATCATGGCTTTATGGTTTTGAGAGGGTGATTGAAATACTCATTTTTTTCACCATTATGCAAACAACAAAAGGAGTATTAACGCTATTTGGCATATTGATGCAGTAAATAGTGAAAAGTTTTATACTACTAGTGAGACTCAGAGGGAGGCAGTGACATACTTTCAGGACTTCTTCTCAACTTGGGTGGGGGTTAATATTGAAGACCAAATATGGGGACAGAGGACTACCCCTCCATGTTTAATGAGGCTTCTAATGAAGCTCTTTTTCGCCCTATTACTTTGGAGGAGATTCATCTAGTTTGAAGTCATTTGCAAAGAAAAACGCCTTGGTCTTGATGGTTGGACGTGGAGTTATTATTTCATTTTTTTTTATTTGATGGGACAAATCCTACTGGATCTTGTTGAAAAACCTCATTCATTTGGTCATATTTATGGAACCATAAACTCCACTTGTCTTGCACTCATCCCAAGACTTCATGTCCTCACTCCTTAGATTTTTAGGCTGATTTCGCATTGCAACATTACTTATAAATTGATCTCCAAAGTTATTGCGAGGTTTATTAAGAATATCCTCTCTGAACACATTTCCTAGAAGAGTGTGGTTTCCTCCATAACCTCTTGATTCATGAAGCTATCACCACGACTAAGGAAGGCATGCACTCCCTTCCCTCTAAGAATTTGGAGGCAGTGGTTATGAAAGTTGATTTATTAAAGGCTTATGATTGTGCTCATTGGGCTTTCTTGTGCCTTATTTTAACTAAATCTATATTCCCTTTCTTGATCTCGTCAAAATTGATAGAATTTGTCCATGGTATTTACCGTGGTATTTTCTGATGGTATCAACCCATGGTATTTGCCTTCGGTTTTCGAGGGAAAATAATAAAATAGGGTATTTAGAGAGTCCATCAAGCCTATAAAAGTGGATAGAAGCTAAGCATTTAGATCATTCAGGTTTATCTATCTTGGTTTTTTCCTTGAGAACTTGGCATGGCTAGTTCCAGTTTACTCCCAGGGACGAAAACCCCATGGGTGTTATTTTGTCTGGTGGATCCATCCAGGGTCCACGATTATGCTTCAGTGAATTTGTCTTCTCTTTTGATAAGCAGTCGTGCATGCCATTGCAGGGGCTTGAAATTTATTCTATGGGCATGTACCATTTTCTTCCGTTATTAATATAAATAAAGGTTGCATTTCCAAATCCCATTGTGTTCATTGTTTTGATTGCAATTTTTTTAACTAGAACACCTAGATGTGTCAGATCGGTTTATTATTTCGATGTTTGGGATATTATAGTGGTATCAGATTTGTGCATTCTGTCAATCTGAGGGTTTTATGCATGGATCTTCGGTAGGATGTCTTCTCACCTTAGCTAACATCCTCCATCTTTGGTGATATTTGAGATCACCCTAGTTGGGTTCTTATTTTCTAGTTTTCCTATACCCAGACTAGATCTATATCTATGGAAGGCCAAATAAGTTTGTTGCTTCCAAGGAAGATATAGCCATTGCCACCACGGAATCACTAAGGATGAAATCGTAGATCAAATTATCTATTCCTCTGACTACTAACTGATGGAGTTAACAGTGTTCAAACTTGGGATTAGTGTTGTAGTAATTTGGTAGGCTTTCTCGTTGGGTTGTAAGGAGGTCGTGGACAATATTACTCTGATGAGATCGCACCAAGAGTGAGGTGCATATGTCTAAGGTGAATCGAGTTCAATGCCACACTGACTAAGACACGTGAAAATAACTGCAGCCTCGCATGGCCACATTGGAACTCCATTGGATTGGAGTGTGATGTCCCTAGATCTAGCCATATGCATAAAACGAGGTCGTCGGATTTGACTGGTGCAAGTTTATGGATTGGATCAATGCATAGATCTAGCAACCTGAAGGAGTGGAGGGTGTGATCGTGAACCTTTTTTTTTGGCAGTATTCACAGTTGCATGGCAATAAATTTATCCCTCGCGGGTGCCATTGGTGAGAATCATTATTCATAACAAAGATACTAAGTTAATAACTATACACATATCTGCCAACATTGTGGAGCCCTGAATCACTGACTCTAGGCCATAGGGGTTTGATCCACCATTTGGAAAGAAAAATAAAAATAAAAAAAAGCGAGAATTCATTCCTATCGCTGTCAAGGGTCTTTCTTCAACAAATATTCCATGTCACTAGTCAAAACTTGAGCGTAACATGGGATGAAGTCGTTTGCATAAGTTGGCGTGGTTGACGGTCCGTTTATTAGTTAATTTCCGCTACTAAATATGTCGTTTTTATGCCATTGGGCAATTTATAGATATGTGCTTCATGTAGAAATTTCCCACTGTAGATCAACAGATTATGCAATATACTAAAGCAAAATACAAGATCTACTTCTACAACAAACTTACAGAAGCATAATCGATTTTGAGCAAGATCAAATAGAACACATATAACTAAGAATGAGAAAGCAATCACACATGAACACAAAAGAATACTTTGGGGAAAGCCTCAGCTAAAAACCCCGATCTCTGTATTATCATACAAGTGAAAAATGTCCAGATTAACAAAGCATTACTCACAAGCTATCTCCTCTCAGTACAATCAACATAATATAGCTCACAGACGAATAACACAGATATGCCTTCCCTTAGCCTCCAAGCCTCCTTTTCCTTGCGCAGTTTCTCTTGGGGTCCAATGCTGCCACCTATGTGAATTGGCCTCATCACACACTCATCAAACTCAAAAGTAATTGCGCAATCTCCAAGGAATGAATTCCTTCTACATGCAAGAGATATACTCAATGGAATATTCTTGCAACTGATAGTACACTGTCCCATCATCTGATCTCAACTAGGTCTCTGACTGAACTGACATGTATGAGTTATTTATGAGAGAATATTCAGTAATATGAAGTGCAACAGTTACATGCATGCATGCATTAACTAACTGAACCCACAATTAGTTCAACAAACTATTTGAACTAATCTAACTGGACTTAACTCAGTTAACTAAGCTAACTAATTACAACTCAAAGTACAACTCATCATGATCTCCTTTAATTAAGGGATAACTTCCTCAATCAATGGAGAAATTGTTGCATGTCTTCACATAGACTTCATGTTTGATTTTCTACAACTAATTAACTCAAGATGAATTAATTAATTATTTTACAAACAATTGCTAAGATCAAATTCGAATTTTAATTCTCAATTTTAGTTTAGGGACTAACTAAAATTGGAATGTATCCCGAAATGCTATTTATAGTAGTGCTATTTTTAGCACTTCTATTTTTAGCATTTCTTGTTGCTATTTTGAACACTCCCTCTCAACAAGAAAGGGATTATCATTCACCCCAATATTGTCTCTGTGGAACTCAAACTTGCATTTTGACAATGCCTTAGTCAAAATATCTGCATCCTATTCCTTGGTCGAAACATACAGCAACAACATGATCCTCTTCACCACAGTCTCGAAGATGATGGTACTGGATATCAATGTGCTTGGACCTGTCATGAAATACTGGATTCTTAGAGAGTTTGATACAACTCTGATTATCGCAATAGATCACAGTTGGATCCATCCTCTGACCAAACAAAACCTTTATAATCTTCCGCTTCTAAATAGCCTCACATGTTGCTTGACTGGAAACCATGTATTTAGCCTCTGTTGAGCTAAGTGCAACTGACCTCTGTTTCTTGTTGTACCAGGAAACTGCAGCTGAACCAAGGTTGAAGATTTCTCCAAAAGTACTCTTCTGGTCTAATGGACTCCCTGCCCAATCGGCATCTATGAAGCCCTGAAGCTTCACTCCCTCTGTCCGTCTGTACCACAATCCATACTGAGATGTGCCTCTGAGGTATCTCAGCACATGCTTTGTTGTCTTCCAAAATAGCTTTGGTAGGCTGAACCATAGCTTGACTCAGCTGGTTCACCGCAAAGCATAAGTCTGGTCGTGTGTTCACTAGATACATCAATGAACCCACAAGCTGTCGATAAACAGTAGCGGCTACCACCTCACCTGAAGTAACATCCTCCTTCCTCCAATTACCAGTTAGAGGAGTCTACATGGGCTTGCACTTCTCCATGTGGAAGCACCTGATTATCTCATTGGCATACTTGCCTTGAGACACAAATACTTCCCCATCTTTCTACCACACTTCCATGCCTAGAAAGTAGTGCATAAGACCCATGTCTTTCACCTCGAACTCTCTTGTAAGGTTCTCCTTGCAAGACTTGATCAACTGATCATCACCTGTCAAAATTAGATCATCCACATAAAGAAAAATGATCAATGGCTTACCTTCTACCATGATGTGGTAAAGGTTTGCATCAACTTCACTCTTGGTGAAGCCGAACCCGGTGAAATAGTTGTCAATCCTGGTGTACCAAGCACGAGGTGATTGCTTCAGCCCATACAAATCCCTCTTGAGTCGGCACACATGTGACTCGCGATCGAAGGTATCAAAACCTTCCGGCTACTTAATGTACACCTCTTCCTCAATATTCCCATTGAGGAACACTGTCTTCACATCCATCTAATGGATCTTCCAACCCATCTGAGCTGATAGTGCCAACATCGATCTGATAGATGAGTACCTTGCTACAGGAGCAAAAGTCTCATCATAGTCGATCCCCTCGACCTGTGAGAAACCACGGGAAACAAACCTTGCCTTATGTTTCTCAACACTGCCATCTGCTGCTTGCTTTACCTTGTAAATCCATTTGGAACTCACCATTGACTTGTCATGAGGTCTTGGGACAACATCCCAAACATAGTTCCGAACAATGGAGTCGTACTCCTCCACCATTGCATTAACCCAGACTGGTTGCTTCACTGCCTCCTCGAATGAAGAAGGTTCAGAATCTATACACTCCCCAACCAGGGCCATGTAACCAGTGTACCGCTCGGGTGACCTCCTCTGTATGCACTGAGAAGATGGTTGTCCCACATTCTCTCGTGCATCCAGCATCATCCTGTCAGCTTCCCTTAAGTGTTTCCACACATCTCTGGAAGACTTAGCATGAGTGGATGTCTCCACTCTCGGATCCTCTGCATGCGGCTGCTTTGCATCAATCTGAGGCTCCTCCTCCTTAGGAACTAAAAGTTCCTCCTCTGCATGCAACTTGAGCTCCATCTCAAGTGATACTTGCTTGGCTTTCTGCTTGTTGAACTTCAGAAGTCTGCGTACCACTGTCCTCTGACTGGTAGGTAGAAACACCCAATAGTTGTGGGGTGTATCAATGTACCATACAAGTATCCCCAACTCAGCTATTGGATCTAGCTTCTTCCGGGCATCTTTGGTCACATGGCAATAAACCGATGATCCAAAGATCATGAAGTGACTCACATCTGGTCGCTTCCCGGAAAAGGTCTCCATAGGTGTCTTCATTCCTAGTATACGATGTGGGCTTCTGCACTGCAAGTATACTGTTGTATTGCATGCCTCAACCCACAAATGAAGTGGTAGGCTCTGGTTATGCAACATCTCTCGAGCTGCTCCCATAATCGATATGTTCTTCCTTTCGGCCACCCCATTCTGTTGTGGGTTAGGGGGTTTAATTCCTTCTACTGCGTAGAATTCCTTAAACTATTGGGTGACATACTCTCCACCATTGTCGTTATGCAAGGCTTTTATTTTCTTTCCAGATCCTTTCTTTGCCAAGGCTTTAAACTCACAAAACCTCAAGAAGGTCTGATCCTTCTTTTGCATAAAGTAAATCCAACATCTATGAGAAAAATGTTGGCATTATGATACATATGTTGTACTTGATGGCAACCCACTCATCTCAGATGATAAATTATAGTGCAGAGAAAAGTTCACGCACTTTCATGAAGAAAAGTTCCTTTCATGCAGAGAAAAGTTCACGCACTTTCATGCAGAGAAAAGTTCCTTTCATGCAGAGAAAGTTCATGCACTTTCATGCAGAAAAGTTTACGCACTTTCATGCAGAGAAAAAGCGCACACACATGGGAAATTTATGGTTGGTTCATGGTATTAGTCCGACAGTTTTTGATCCTATGGTTTTGGTCCATGGTATTGCATCCAAAAGAGTTGAACCCAAGTATTGGGTCCATGGTATTGTTTTGTTATAGTTTTGGACCAAGATATTGAGTAAGGCCTAAGACTATAAAAGGAGAAGAAGATCATTAGGCAAAGGCATGAAAAAAAGAGACTTGAATATCTGATGTAGTATGAGATCCAGTATGCAGGATATGGGTTATGATGCATTGCTTGATCTAAGCTAAAGAGAGATCTCACCGGTTGATGGAGAACAAGATCTAAGTATAGATTGGGATCAAAGGGTTTGAAATGAATCATCTTTATATGGTTTGATCATGGATAGACTAGATCTGAATTATTGATGCATGTTTTATTGTACGCATGTTATGATCTGGGTATGACTGATGTCTGAAACAGCCACAAAGTCATGATTGAATATGTATAGATCTGTATGCGGGTTGGCTTTGGCGAAAGCGCATATATACGCGGGTTTGATTCATTGTAGTAGCATATACATAATGAAGTATGATGTTTGAAGTTGTAGTTGGGTCTGATTGTTATTGCAGAGTTCTGTTGTCTGCTCTGTGTTCTGGTGACTGTGTTGTTGACAGGGTTTCA